>JAQFZG010000075.1:0-56589 GCA_034695465.1 Entomobrya nicoleti
TTTGGGAGTATTTTGGGAATCTCGTAGAGAAACCGCTTATATGCCCCTGGAATTATAAAGAATGGTAGGTTAAGGTCTCCACCTTGCCATTCGTAGAAGTTTGGTTGTTCTGATCTGGTGGGAGGAAAGGCGTACAAGTGAACCTCACATGTCCATGGTTTCATCTTACTTGTCTTGTCTTCAAACGGAATATCATAGCATCTATATTCGTAATTCATATTTATACAGTACGGAATAGTAGAAGATTTATTTCTTGGTGTTTTTTCAAATGGAAAAATATGTGCTTGTGTTACATACTCAGTTATTTTCATCCTGTGGACCTTGTACAGAATTTTCACAATATCATATCTCGAAAGAATTATGGGTGTAGCTGCAATGTCTCTTGATACAATATCTAAATTTTGATAGTTAATTAAATGAAATAAGCAGTCTTGGGAAAGTGTCTGATATTGAGTAATATCTAGAGGCTGGTTTGGGATTCTTTCGGGTTCGGAATACTTTCGGGAGAGCTCAGTTGCATTTGTACTGTTTAGATTAACAACATTATATACAGAAAATACCAGATGTACATTTGCCAGGAAAAGTGAAATGAGTACTGCCATTTTTTGAAAAATTTACAGGTTTGAGTTTTAAATTAGTTGGAAATGTGTAATTTAGCAATCCAAGCACTTTCAAATCTAACGTATTACTGACTTGATACTGATATGTTTTTTGAATTGAATATGAGTTTATTAGTTTCTTCAAAGAAGCACACGTATATTTGCCATTTAGGCTAATAAATCTAATTAGTTTCAACCTGCTTGGTGTACCTAGAACATTTATTAGTTTTATAATTACACGTGTATTCGAATGGGTTTTATCAATCAGATAACACCAAATGGAGTAGGTTTTCAGTTAATTTTATAACCATGCTTCTAAACAAATTGAAGTGGATTATTTAGCGGAATTTAACCTGCTATTCCTTTATACTTTTGGTGATAGTCAAGCAAATAATTACTCAACACTTTAGCAGGTAGTTTTCAGGGATAAAGGGCCCACAAGTTGTTTCAAAAGTTGTTTAATGAACATTTTCACTTCACTCTTACAACTTATAATTTAATTTCAATTTACTTAAATGTATTTAGCCTTGGCCTTAATACAATAGTACAAAAGGTCATATTAGAATATATGTCAATTTTTCGTTTTTTTTGGCGAGATCTTTAAATCGTAAGCTTTTGGGATAATTATAAAATTTAACTTTATTACTAATATAGATCCTTTTGTAAAGTTCAAGATGATGGAAACTGTGTGTCTTGTAATATCACAGGAAGTAGGTTGACAAAAACTAGTTTTGGTTAATAATTTACCTATAAACGAAAGTTTTTGTTGTAATTTCTTGAGTTTCGACACTTTAAGATCTATACACTATATATCTTTTGTATGGTTTGTATATCTGAGAATTTTTTCCTCAAAACTGTGCCCTTTCCAAGTAGTTCCCTTTTTATTAAATGTGCATGTCAGCTATGGTTTCTAACAAAACCTATGCATCACGAAGAGTACTAAAAACCTAAAAGATTTTTGTAGATCTTGAGAATAGTTTGTCAAAGTATCTAAAATACAACATCAAATGTAAGATCCAAACTAGTTGTTCTGATATGATGTTTCACATAATTACTATTACAAGTTTTCACTTTGAATGGTTACACACGACTAAAAATTTCATAGCCCTCCAACATTTGGTTGGTTATGATTTACAAGCACACTTTCAACCGCACGTGCTTGACCTATTTAATTAATTAAAGGTACACTTGATATTCACTAAGAAATTGTTTAGCCTAACTGGGTCAAGTTCATATAGTTCATACACGTTTTTTAACGTATTATTTTATAAAAACATGGGAAGTTTTACTTACTTGTAATTAAATAGCCTTATAAGGTGTTATGACAGCAAATATCTCTAGTCAGGTTATTCAGCTACAAAATAGTTCTGTGGCAAATTATTAGCATATAAATTTTGATATTCTTTCTTCAGATAGAAAAAATTGAAAATCGAACTATAAATAACGAAAGCCGGTATAAAGTTCGTAATGATGATATGATATGGATTTTACATTGTATTAAGAGGAAGCAATTATTTACTAAAACGTATCGAGTTGTGGCTTCGGTACGAAACACGTAATATTAATGAGCTACCAAACAAAGTCTATATCAGAACGCTATTACTTTATTGCCAATCTATTGTATTTTTTGCAGATTCTCGGCCCAATTGTAACCATCTTTGTTTTAAGCGTTTAAGTGTTAAACGAGCAGCATGCGTTTAAAGCGTCGTATTAATATAAGTGGCCATTTAGATTTAAGAGCTTGATTTACTAAAGTGTTTTTATTCAATTTTTATTTAGCTTCAAATCGAATAACCCTTTTTCGTATCGACTATAAAAATTTGTTAACGAAATGCTAACACGATCGAATATCACCAAAATCATGCTAGTTCTGAAAGTGAAATAGCTTTCGTTCTTAATGTAGGTAAATTGTGTGTCCGGCTGTGTTAAAACATATCTATGAATATCTATTTAAATAATCAACATTTGCAAGCCAAAGTGAGCTTTTTCTGTAGTTTGTAATTAAGTTTATTGAAGTATGTTATTAGACATAGGGACTATGTTAACTAATTAAATTGCGAAGTTTGTTCAAGTTTTAGTGAAAATGAGTCATGTCAGTTTAAATGTTTCATGAAGAAATATTGACTAAGTTTTTAACTCGTCACTAAATGTCACTTCAATCTTACAAGCTTACAAGAGAAAAAATACTTAACTAAGGTTAACCGTTGTAAAAGTTTATAGCGGATTTTATACGAATAAATTTTGTCCAGAAGCCTTCAAGGAGAGCTGAGGTAAACCTATTCAATGCTTTCAAACTCTGCAATCAAAACGCTTCAGTTTGGCTTTAGCATAGGCAGCAAGCTTTGCCTGATTTCTTTCGAAATTAGGAAAAATATAAATCAAATCTTTGTATTGCACAGAAAACTAGAAAACCGAACAAAGAAATGTCTGGATAATTTTACTCTTAATTTCATTTCTCATAACTGTAATAGAGCCTTACTATAACGTCAAATACTCTCGACCACAAAACCTTGTAAGACTTTTATTTCATGTGATATTGCTCTCTGTTAAACAGCAGGAATGATCAGTGTGTTAGTATTTTCTACAAAAACAATACAACTCTCAGCGTTAGTGACTAGTTGTTGCAAAAAATCTTCCGGTTTTGTAATCATTTCCAAACGAACGCAGAAAAATCAAGGAGACACACATTTTGTATCTTTCTTATTGGTTCTATATAATCCATGTTGACTTTTCATTTAATTATTCTTCACATTGTAATATTTTGTTTTCCATGTTTTTATGAGAAAATAGCAAAGTCGTTAACATTGAAGTGCAATGACTTGTATTTAGAACAGCAATTACTTGTCGTGTAATCGATTCGTGTATTTAGTTTGTCCGTCTCGTAATATTACGCTTATCCTTTGACATAGAGTGCTCAGATTTTGCCCAATGGTGCCAGTACTCCAGAGCTATCTTAAATTTGGAAATTTTGCAAAATAGATCAAAATTTTGAAAATTTAACACTAACACTCCACCACATATCACCCCACTCAGTAAACACCACCTGTTTTTAGTACTTCTTAGCCATTAGCACCACAGTATTCCTTAGCAACTACAACCCCGCTGCTAACCAACAGTAAATGTCAAAGCGTTAGCAATCTGTTGCTTATCTTGAGATGAGAATTACGTAACCCTGAGATTAAATTTTGCCAATAGGGCCATTTTGTAAAATTTCACATTGCTAACAAACCAACTTGTAAACACTTAAAATGCTGACACCGTAACTTGCTAACAATGTAAAATACAGACAACGTACGATTAGCAGTCAAATAAACTTGGTATCTGGGTATCGTAGAAACCGGGAAGTTTTTGGAAATACTAAACAAGGGAAAGGGAAAAGGAAAGAGGTAAAAGGGGAGGAGAAAGAGAAGCAAAGGAGATGGAAAGTAGATGGAGGATGAAAGGAGAAGAAGGAAGAAAAGAGAAAGAGGGAGGAAAGAAAGGAAACGAAACGGGAAAAATACTGCACAATTCTAGAATTTTTTAGCGAAGAGAGAAGAAATTAATGGAAATATGGGGAAATAAACTGATTAATTTGAAAGTTGAACAGATTTCGTCCCATGAACAAAATTAACCAAAAGTTCGTAGCAAGACCAAAATTGACAAACATTTCGTCATAAAATTGCAATCGATCTAGCGTATTGCAAATTGTCGAAAATTCTCGGATTTCCCCGTATTTTTGATGATGTATAGTGAGCTGTGAGCGGACAAGCGAGACTCATATCTCTCGAGGAAGAAGCCTTTTCCTACTTTGGCTTTGCTGCTGCAGCTGCCGCACCATCAACCAACATACGCTCTCAGCGTGCAAGGCAATGCACAAGTCTCTTAGCAATAGTGAAGCATTTCGACCATTGATTTGTTGTGAAATTTAATTAAAATTGGCAATTAAGTATTTTTTTTCAGTAATTAAATAGCTCTTTTTTAATTGAAAATTACGTGCAACCTGTGTTTCTGGAATTTACTCATTTTTTGCATGATTCTGTGATACGAATAACTGACATCTCACTCTGAACCGTAAAGCGGGCGTTTAAGGTGATTTTAGATTTCACCAGTTTAGAAAAAACGGTTCATTTTACAACAAATGGCGATCCTGACAGGATCATGTGATCAGTGACTAATTTTCAGTGATTTTTGTTAACCGATTTTGTGAAAAAATCAAACTGGAGGGCCAAGAAGCGGAGAAATATTTTACTATAATGCTCAAAGGCGCCACCGTCACCAAAAGCCAAGGATCCTGACATCATAAGACAATAGAGCAGGTTCCAAAATATTTTTTATGGAGAATTCGAATAAAGAGTCGGCTCGGTCTCAACCACTGCTCCTGCCCACTTCCCCAAGTCCATTCAGTCCATTAAATCCATTCGGTCCATCCCCCCTATTCAATCTACTCACTCCATTCAGTACATCTATTTCAGTTGCTTTGGTCGTGTTAGTGACAATACAATACATAGTATACAGTTCAGTATATATAAGCGTAAAAGCGATGGACGTAAAATATTTTCACTTTACGAAATGAAGACTGATCACTTATTTTGAGACCAAGGAACATCAGAGAACATCAGAACAGTCCTCAAGAGCACCAAATAAAATACTAAAAACTAAAAAAGGATGACTGCATGATAAAGTTTTACTTGAAGACTGATTATATAGGATTATGATGATGCAAGTGTGTTCTAGCAAACATTTCCTACTATCGAGATTAAAAAGCTGTAAAAAACACCCCCGACCCATTGTATGACACTTCATACAGGGCTTACTCGCAAAGTACCCATGTATACTTGCCTAGCTTGCACTGCCATTGCCACCAAACATGGTTCATAGTTGAATGGAAATCCGTCAGTGAAGGTCATATTAATATTCCCGAAATGCAATCAGTTTTGATTCATGGAAATGCGGTGAGTTGAGTCTTCCATACGGATTTATTAGATACTGTTTTACTAATAGTGAAAGAATAGATTTTTTTAGTAATTGTGTTTTTTTAAATAGATTCCATTTCTTTTCGTTTCAATGACAGAGCGAGGAGGAAGGGCAACTCTTACCAGACAGAATTGAGCATACCCGACTGGAAGGCAAAGCGCCGTTTCGTTGACAGGTTGAACGAGCATAGGGTAATTCTTTCGACAGGTAAAACGCAAAATCGAATTGTCAAGCAAAACTCTCACCTGCTAAAACGCCGCCTTAAACACATCGATTTGATGTTGGAGAGGAAGTGAATTTTGGGTCTAAGAATACAAAGGGATGGCAGTGGCCAAGATATATTTTCAACTAATTAAAATCAAATGCAACTCTGAAATGTAGCACGAGTTGACCACGTCAATCGATGCAATATTGTGTTATCATGAAGAAGAATGATCGAGAGACTTATAATAGGCAAAAGTTTAGTTGTGTGCGTGTGGTAAAGTAAATAGCACTAATACTTTTATCTTTTTCACTATTGTTTCTCATTTTTTATTCTGTGCGTTTCATAGTGCGGCTGTATTGTAAGTCTTGGAGACACGCTTACAACAAACTGTGGTACTCTCGCTATTGGAGAAGACGTTCTGGATGACGAAGATGACTATATCTTGGATAATGGAGAAATCAAATTTAAAATTCGGATTATCTTCCAGACACAAGATTTAGTGTCCCACCATGATAACCGTAAACGTGTTAGAATGGCAGGCTTTTACTATGACGCCACAATTCATTTAAAGATGGATTTTCACAATCTTCTTACTGGTCAGACGGGAGACTTCAAAATTCTACTGAAGAACGGTAATTATCTGATGGCAAACTACAATATTCTCAAAGGAAAATGCATCATCACAAATCATATATATATATAAGAATATTTTTGTAAGGTTGAAAAAATTGCACGGGCAGAGTAGAAAAAATGTTGATGGACTTGGTGACTTTGACCACTTTAATAAGATTCCATAATCATCCACCAACATTAGGTATATTTTTTGTTCATTTTTATGTAGCGCGCAGTATCGTGTTCAAAACTATGCTGGAAGCTGGGCTCGCTGAAACAAACAAGTCTGAAGTGGTGATGACATCTCAATGAACACCATGCAGATCATTCTGGAGTACTTTTATACGGGCTGTGTTCACGCCAGTTGGGAGGGAGACGACACAATTCTGGAATTCATAGCTGTTGCCAACAGATTTGATCTAAAGGACATCAGGAGCTCATCGAAACTGATCTGGAGGCTACAGCAAGGAATATCGATCTCCACGTTCTAGATCTAGTGGGGAGTATGTCCTTGGGTAGGGCACAAGTCCAAATATTGCGACGGGTTGCAAACACTATAGCATCATCATCGTCAGCTGAACAACTGTTCGAAATGTTTGGCGTGCAGAACAATGATATTCACAGGTACACAGAACAAATGTTATCACAACCGCTGGGTAATTCACATGTTCTAGAGGTCCTCATCTACTTAGAGGAGGGCCCTATGATGGCGACTGCAGCTGCTCCACCAAGTAATTCCATGATGGTACTCGCCTTTGTCCACGCCTCCAACATTGAAAAAGTTTGGAGTAACACATAATCAAAAATTTTGCGAGAAAAGTGAGCACATTCACAAGCGCAAACCAGTTACTCGACTTGACTCGTGTCCAGTATATAGTTTAGTTCAACTTTCATATCCCACTAAAAAGTACAATTAAAAGTCAAGTGTAAATTGTGTTGCATCAGATCAAAAAATCTCTCATCGAGTTCACAAAGCAGCACAACTGTGTTGAAATGTTTTTTTTTGGATAGAGAGATTGCTTGGCTTCTGTGGTCATTAGAGTATTTTTGGTGCTCCGGAAATGAACGATGACTTCATCGATAAAATGCAAATGTCGAAATAGAAAAAATGCTGATATTCTTATCTATTTTTTGGGTAATGTAGCATGGGTTTCATGACTGAACGCATGTAGAGCAATGGGGATGCCCTGTGCTAGTATCGTGGCTTGTTTTGGTTAATAATATTATTTAATCAAGTACCAGATTTATTGGAGAAGGTCGTAACGGTATATATGGTCATTGCAATGTGCGTAGTTACTTTGAATGAGATAATAAATCAATTAAACGAACTCAGGTAATATATCTATTAAAACATTATACATTTGTGCCAAATAAACTTGATAGTGAAAATGTGTTTATAGATGGATGATTCGTAGAGTTATGGACCAATTTTCAATTTTTTATCAGCGTCACATAATTGGAATATCTTATCGACGAATGATTATTTATTTGAAGTAATGGTTGCAAATGGAATTTTTGTTCGGTATACCTTGCTTATTTACTTGTTAGTATTTTTAGTTTTTGATTATTTTTGGAATGATTTGCTGGTGGCTTGAAATACTGTTTTTACAACACTGCGAAATATATTGATAGAATTATTGCAATATTAGATATACAATATAAATAGAGTTAAGAAGATATAAATACACACGTCCACACATCAGAATATTTAAGCAAATCAATAAACGTGGCTACGCGTGAGGATTATTATAATTACGACCTGCTAACTTGATAATATAGTGGCAGCATTTGTTATGTAGTAATGATTTATAAAGTATTTTTGTGTATCCGAGACTTGTACAGCTATACGGCGTATTTTAAAGTTTATTTTGGACATCAAAGCGAAAGCCCGTCAGCTTCTCGTTTCTCAACCCACACTTGTTGAATCCAAAAGCAACAGAAAAACAGAGCTTGGGGCTTCTAGTTCATTTGAATTAATTTTAAATTAAAAATCTTTATAGAGATTAGCACATAATTTTAGTTTTTAATAAATAAGAATTAACTTCCCTCATTTTGAGTTTCTTCATTTAAAATCATTGAACTCTTAGCGCTTACGACATAACCTCAATCACAGTTGGTTAATCTTAATATTTCTCAAGCCTCGTGCTCGTGGAAATAACAATTTTGTTTTCACAAATTTACCACGCAATAGTTCGGTTTGAAAGCCCATCAGAATTTTTTAACATGTTAAATATTTTCAAACCATATATGTATATAAGCCACCACAAGAAAACTAATTAAAATATTTTGATATAATGCTGTTAAAATTGAACTTTGTAAGGAAGTTATTCTATTTATAATTTCTTGTGCGTGTGCTGTATCGAAACGTTTTTAAAATTAAGAGCATCAGTCTCAGATTATAGGGAAACCGAAACCATACCAGTGTCTCTATTTGGCAAGACGTCGCGTTATTTATCATAAATTTGAGTTCTTAGAAGTACACTTGTAATTTAACAAGAGATATATTAAATACATATTTATTTAATAGTTTTCTCCGATTCAACAATATTTGTTGCAATGCCTACAAAAGCAATAATCGAACTTATTCGAACAGGCCTTTACATATCCAATAAACTACTACCTTTTATTCCATTTGAAATTCACAAAAATAGTAGTCTGTACATAGTTTCCAAGAGAGAAACAAAAAGTAGCATACAAAGAGCATGGAAAGTTGTGCTTTTTCTTTCATTTGGCAAAACTTTAATAGAAATTTATTCTACAAAGCCCGTAAATCTTTTCATACTATTTTATCAGGTGTTTTTTCTTCTGTCAAAAATAGCTGGAGCCATAACAATTTACGTCTTTCAAACAAAAGAACAAGAGCTCATGCTTTTATTGAAATGCTTTTGTACGCGGCCGAATCAATTTTTGACAATCTCAGTTACACCTCGGTTAAAATCGAATTATGATTTGTTTCTTATTTTGCTGATTGTTATCATATTATCAATGTTCATGTTTTTTACACTTTTTCTTCCCATCGTAACTCTCTCGTTTCCATGCATTTACGAAGATGTAATGACCCACTTCTTCCTAAGGATTAATTGCACGAGTTATATATTTCGTGGTCTCATGTTATCAATACATGGTCCATTCATGGTAGTAATTAGAATATCAGCTTATCTAGTTGCCGCAATATGTTTGGTAACTTTGAAAGAAATCACGACTGACTTGAACTCGTTACGGTAAGAATATATTTATTCGAATGAAATTTTAATTCAATACAGTTTACTTTAAAAAAATATTCATTGTTTCGTTAAGGTTGTTTCAAAGTGAAGTCCGGAATCCTTTTGATGATGCTGAAAAATTGAAACATTGTGAGAATATAGCCATGTTTTATCGTCGAACACAAGTGTTTGTGATACTGAGCAATGAATGTTTTCAAACGTATATGTGGCCAGCGATTCAGTTCCTTGGTGGAATGGCAATTATTTCAATGCTGTGTGGCCTGCTGTTATTTCAAAGTAAAATATCAATAGTTGGAATAGCTTGCATTGTCATTCTGATAGCGGCTTTGATGCTTGTGTGTTGTGTCATGTTAGACATTGGAAGCAGACCCATCTTGATTTCTCAAAAATTGCTTCAGAAAGCAAAGAAATTGAATAGTTGTAAGTGGTCTCGAAGGTTCTTTAGAAGTTGTCCGGTTATTACGTTGAGAATTGGGGAATTCCACAAAATGGATAGAGAAAGGGTTCCTGGTTTTATTAGGTTTATTCTACAGCGAACTTTTTTCCTAGTTGTAAGAACAAAATTAGATTAAGAATTTTAAAAAGAAAGTCTCCATAGAAATAATAGTTCTATACACTATAGGTATTTGCACAAATAAGTTTTCATTATTTAAGAATGCCTTTCCAAAATTTTGAAACTTTTTCAAATAAAATAAAACCTTAAGATAAATTAAGCCAAAAATTTAATATGCTAACAAATGATAGACTTTTGTCTAGATAAAAACCAAATTATTTATAATATTATTAATATTATATTATTATTTATAATATTTCCAAATATATATAAAACTTTATAAAACTGTAAGAATTTAACAATAGTTATCTTCAAATGACACAATTGATATTTAAAAATTCCCAAATAACATGAACTAATTACTTGACAAGTCATAAGTAATCGTTGTTTTAATTTTCATTTCTAATAATTAGTAAAATATTTACATGAGTTTTTCCTAACTCGTGATTTGTGGAAATTATAGGTTTTTATTACTTCTTTTGTTGCTTTTGACATGTTCAATGCTTTACTTATTATATCCTCAAGTTTTAAACTTGAAATAACCTTATTGACAAACGAATGTAATAAATAAAAATAGGTTAATTTGATCATAAACCTCCAATAAAATTTATTACATATTTAAATTGAACAGTTACAAATTTTCTTCAACCCATTTATCCATCTTTTTAACACCATCCCACCAAAAGTTGCCCGAATAAATTGGTTTTAAAATTTCAGCTTTGAAAGTGTCAACACTACCCACTAAATCTTCATCAAATAAATCCTTATTGCTGTTCAAAAATTCCAAAATCTATAAGCAAAAACAATTATCAGTTTTATTCTCACTAACCATTTTGCTTATTATAAAATATCAAATTGATATTATTACTTTATCAACAAATCCTCGTGTCTCGTCATCATTCAATGATACAAGTTGCCAAAGACGTCTCAACAAGGAAGCCGGTAACATTTTACCTTCCAAAGTTAATCTCATCCACAACTCGTACACTGCTTGCGTCATGGAATATCGACGATTCAACAGAATTTCATCGGGAAGAGTATCTTTATAGCAGTTCAGCAAACTATCATGTTCCAACAACTTGCTTTTATTACCAAGTAGCTCTCTCAGTAAATCATCACTTTTCACACAAGACAGTGCCCTACAGATCTGCTGATCGTATTCTTTCGAAATGCTACTTCTGCTGACTAGTTGGTTCAGCAAGAAATAAAACGCAGATTGTCCTGCTGACAAATCTTCTGATTCATTTCGAATAACTTCACAATATAAATTACCCGGGTATTCTTCTGATTTAAACCTTTGAGACATACCAATAATAGCAGACTTTTAAATATTATAGTTGGTCCAATTAATCTTTACAATGTTTATACTCTTCTAACTTACGGATTAATTGTCGAATCGTTCATCCACTTTCTCATAAGTTTTCTGGCATAAGAAAGGCATAAAGGAATTTCCGCCTTTGCACACATACTCATCAATAACAGTCGCAATTTAGTGATATTGATGTCCTCTTGACTTTTTGGTGTCATTCCTATTTTGTCCAGGACATTGTTTATTTTCCTTCCAAAATATTTCTAAAAAATTAATTTTCATTAAAGTATTTATTTAAAGATCCATATTTTTAATCCAAAAATTTAAATTGATATTACCTTAAAACTGTTTGGTTGATTAAAGAATTCATAAACACTCATAAAACCAGTCACAGTACTCCACACATTGTAGTCCAACTCATTGTCCAAATATTTGCTAATTTCCAACGCACTCTTTATAGTTTCCCATTCAGCATAATCCAACAAATTGTATTGATTTTGCAGCAAATAGTTCCTTCTCTCCGGAGAAAAGATGGAATGATTCAGCTGAAGTTGACTAGCTATATTATTTAGCAACTTGTCACTGTACTTGACACTATAATATGCCATTCCTTCCGGGATAATAACTAGCCAGTCTGTTCTTGTATCAATTTTATTAGGGCTAGTCCATATCTTCAATGTATTCGATGATGCTGAAGTGTGATTTGGAGAAAGCCACAAAATACTTTCAGATTTCATACTTAATATTTTTATGGGAACCCACCAAAGATGGGTTGGACCACCCACGATTGTATTTTCCTGATATATTTTAACTGAACTTGTGTCGTTTTGTATTTCGTAGATATTTATTGTAGGCCAATAATGTTTGTTGTTTAGCCAAGATTGAATTATATCAGCTACTGTTACGTTTCCTTCAGATGGTAAACTTTGGGTCATATTATGAAACACAATTGCTTGTTCTATTGCGTCATATAAATCACCAGGAAGTGCTACACTGTGCAAACTGTCCAAAAAAACGTACTTTAAAAAATATATCTTAAAAATCAATATTTATTTTTAACTAAATATTTAACTTACGTGTTTGGTAGATAAAAGTTCACAATAGCAATTTGAATAACAGCTCGAGAAAATACACTTTCCATCATCATTAGCAAGTCATTTCCAATATTAGAGCGATAATTCCTCAACGGTGGCACACCTTCCTCATAAAATTCCCACATTGGCCATTTAGCAACATAATATGCCAATCCTTCACCAGCTATCCAGACATCATCATCTAATTCAGGTGTTGGGGGAAGTGCCGATGTCGCCATTCCATGAAACCATTGCTGTGTTATTTGAAATGATAAAAAGCTGGTTACACGTTGAAATGCATTTGGATTCACATCCAGATCTCCTTCGTCTAATAATAGCTTGTAATCTCTTTAAAAAATGACAATTTATAATCCAAGTTAACCGATTTATGAGCATGTATTTTTATTAATTTTTTAAAGTTTCTAGAAAATGTATAAATTTTACCCTGTCACGATAATGCCCAAGTTTGAAAACGAATCCATATCCTCAACCAGTATTGGCAATGCTATAAAATCAATTTTATTCAACGGAAGTTCCGATTTATTAAACACTTGTCCGTAAAAGTCAACCAACTTTTGTATTTCTTGAGAAGTTTGTACAATTGAATCGTTTCCAAAACTATTAAACTTAAATAACCATAAGTTTATAGTACAGATTCTGGTGCTTTGAAGTGTATAATTCTGGAAATTTCTCAGAATCATTACAGTGACTTGATCTAGTTTCATGGGAGGAGTTTCTTGAAAGTGGTCTATGACCCAACCGTCTTCGTCCATATCAGACGTTTCCATTACGTCAATGTCTGAATTTGAAACTGAAATAAAATTATCTGAAGCATTCCGTGCCACAGAAATTTTAAAGGTGGGTTTACCAACAGGATCATAATAGTCGAACACTGGAAACATGTAATTGGAATGTAATGGGTAGTAACTATACAATTCCTCATCGTTTGTGGTGTTTATTCCTCTAGGATCAAAGTAGTATAAACCCTGCCAAGATTTTTCAGAATATGCTCTTGTCAGTTCAATTTCGTATGGTATGTAAAATAATATCTGATCCCCAAAACTGATTTTGTCTTGAAATATTATACATAGTTCAGTGTTCATAAAGTCATCGGCTGTCTTATTTGCCAATAACTGATTAGTCAAATTAAATTGTATATTTTTCCCATTATCCAAATTGGTTATATTTACTCTCTTTGTACCGATTTGACAATTTCTTGTGTTTAGTTTAACACAGTAGTTAGATTGATTGAAATCATTTAATTTGCAATTAAGTTCACTGATTTGTACTGTGATTTTTGTCCACGCTTTAACACGAACTGGACCACCACTTGTATTTTGTATTAGGCCCATGTTAATTTCGTATCGAAGTGGAATAACATTAAAATCACAATAGGCATCTTTGCTTCTATTCAACTGATTTTCTAAATACGCACAGTTAAGTTTCCCTGGAAATGTGACATATACAAGAAAACACTGGATAATCAAGAACAACTTGGATTGATTCATTTTGAATTAAAGCAAATGTTAAAAACAGCTTAAAAGAGTTAAAAAATAGGTTGAGCTGTCCAGTCAATCTACGTGCTGGCACTGTTGGCTAATGATAATATATGCAGAGCTTTTCATCCTCAAACATTCTTGTTCAAGTTGCAAAAGTAAAGATATTACGTCAACAAATTGGTTAACAGTAGATTCATTGACGCTTGTTTTTATATTTCCAGTAATGAACGAATAAATAAAACCAGATAACCTTTGCTGACTTTTTCATAAATACCATTTTCTCATTTAATCCTCCTTTTGAGAAGGATAGCATCATCAGATCATGGGTAAATGCGAAGTTTGCCATTTGAACTAATAATCTAACATACTTTATGCCTTTCACACACTGCAATGGAAACTTAATATTATTATATTGTATGAGTTTTAATTACACTATAAAGCAAACAAGTTAAATGTTTGCTAAATTGATGACTTCACGTAGTCAACAAGTCATCAAATTTCAGTGCCAGATGCACATAAACAGGTACAGACTCATGGAAACAAATTCTATCATACATCTTCAAGTATACATATGTATATATTAGGTAAAGTTTTAACATTATGGAGCAATTAATCATTGCCACAAGAAACCTTTTAGCACACATTATCAGTATTAATTACACATTACGTTTAATCCCAGGTCCACCAAATATTAAAAGTTGAGCCTGTGCAAGCCACATATATGACCTTTCAGGTCCTCGTAAACCTTGGCGTCCAATTCAACCAATTTTTTCCAGTACATTTTTCCCTGTCCACTACAAGGAAAATATACATTAAATGTAATCAGGGATTTTTTTTACCTGAATGTCAAAGTGATTAAATGTGCTGTTAATTCTGGTATTCCGCGTTTTGGGCTTTAGCTTTTGTAATCGCTTTTTCCTTGATTGAAAAATCGGGTCGGATATTTTAATGTTGAATTTTCTAGAATTAAACAACAAATCAAGAATTCTATCAAACATAGGAAAATTGTAGCACTTGGATAAACTACTATATAACACATAGAAGCGAGCATGTAATGAAGAAGCTGTTGAGAAGTGAAAACCATTTAATTGTTTAGTCGATTATAATAACGTGAAATAAAACATCAAAAACACAATCGTACAGAGCATTCATTAAATGTCGAGCTTATCAACTGACTTTTTTATCGGAATAACAATCAACATTTTCTCTTTAAATGATTGACAGCGGATAGTTGTTTAAATTATATTTACAATCCTTAATGTAATCCACGAGTGAAATGAACAAAGCTGGTGTGTCAAGGCTGAACTATTTATTTTAAATTTTGCACAACGATAAACACAATTCCTTTGTGAATTTGTAGTGACAGCTTCCTGCAATAGGCCTCATTTCATTTACGGAGACAACTGTAATTTCAAGGAAATGTTGACCAATTTTTAAAAAGTCTATCGAACTAATTTAACATATACTGGTGTTATGAAAGATTATAAAACCGATGTATACGGGTTTACGCAAATCCAAATTTCGCGATAGCAGATGTGTTTGTATATATTTATTGTATTAACTCAAAATAAAATCGGAAAAACTAACTGTGCACCAGCCAGGGTAAATACTTACCTACCCGATTATACTGCAATGACAGTTTTCAAGGAAATTTGATTCACTGACACAACCAATTATATTTTTGATATTATTTAACCCGGAAAACTACGCATATTCAACGAATCAAAAACAAGTTTAATGTTATCTTAAATATTGTAAAGTATATAAAGACAAAAATATATTTCAAATTTCATCAGTATAAATAATTTTGAAAATATTAACACACAATATTTATAGAGAGTTAACCCATTCCATTGCAATGAATTGTTTTTTTGGGATTGTAATATTTGGGTTACTTGCAACCCTTCTTCAGATTTCGGCTTCGACAGAAAAAGAAGTCAACAAAGAAATCCAGGTTTCCCTCGAAGGAAGTTTTCCAGATAGCTCGACACGATGCGGCGACGTTCTTCGATCTTCAAGCGGTACAATATCTTATAAAAGTTTTTCTCCAGCGTCACTAAATGAGCGTTGCATTTGGACAGTTCGATACCCAAATGCAACAAGCTATGTAATCCATGTCCAAAATCTTGGAAGATCGTCTTCAGTCATAGTTTCAGCCATAAGCGGAAATCCCATTTCTATGGAAACCTTTATACCGTAAGTGAGCAAGTGCTTTAAAAAAAGGAATAAAATGGAATAGATTCTAACATCATAACTTGTAATGCAATTTCAGAACTTCATCATCTTCTGCTAACATAAACGGCAGCGTACTGGTGATAACATTTTACAGCACAAGTACAACTGAGACTGGATTTACTCTACGATATGGAGTCAGATATACCGATGGTAATGAAGGCAATTCATCACGTGAAGTTATGGCTCGGGCTGATGCTGGACATATAAAACATCCTTTGGTTGGCTCAAAGTATTTAAATAACGATTTATCGGTATTTCTTTTTGCCCCAACAAATGGTAAAGCCGAATTATGGAAAAAGACTGAAGTGATTTACATACGAGATAATCTAGAAGGACAATCCTGTTTTGACTTAGTGCGGGTATTTATATTTGATGTCAATCAAAGTGGAACAAACAAATGGAAATCACTTGGAGAGTAAGTCTTTTCTTTTTAAATGTTTAGTTAAAAAATAAATAGTTATAATTAGAAATTGTGTATATTTTATTTTTAGTGTATGCGGTGGCGTGGATTCAGAAGTCATATCTAGCAGTGATTTAATAATGCTGGTATTTAGCAGTGATGGCACTGGTGAATACCGTGGATTTCATTTGTACTCCTACATTCGTGAGACTCAATTTGTTCCATTTTAAGAGAATTCTTTACTGTGCTATTCAATATGGTTTTTACAGCAATACAAAATCTAGTTTTTTTATATGAGTTATACAGCATTTCTGTTATATAATCAAATAAACATTAAAATTTACAGCTATGATGTAAAAGCGTCGATCTACTGAATTACTGAATTAGCCTGTGCACAAGTACATTAGCAGCTGTGCTTTTATCATAGTAGTTTACTGAACCATATCTGATACGAACATCGGCTACACTCATAACAACCATCTTTAATTCCCGTCGTCGATGGCGTGAAATTAAAGTGTCATTTATATGGATAAAACGTTCCTCCAATTTTCTGATATTTTCATGCTGACCGCATTACACTTGCCTGGATAATAATATCTAGCAACTATGTAGAAGTATACCCTAACAATAAAGTAAACACAAAAGCTTAAACATGGTTTAAAAAAATCCTTTTATTAAAAACACTATTGTGAACCCATTGGACTATTGTGTAAAGATGAAGAGTGTTTACTAGGAATGTTATTATTTCAAGAATATGAAGGTGCGGAAGATACCTGAAATGTTATAATTTGTCAAAATTTAACCCAACTATAGCACCGATGTCTAAATGGGTGAATAGTCCAAACCAAGTTTAGCCTTCACGTGGTTCATTCCTTTGATTTGTTTTATTTTATCTCGGGAGGGGTAAGTGTGTAGGGGGCTAATACAGAGGGCGAGTCCTCCTATTTTTTAAAAGTTCAGGGCCATGTTATAGCTTTATTTTTTAAATTTAAGTTGAATTTCTCTGTTCTATCATGTTTCTCTACTCTTAAACTTCTTACCTGTATGCAACACTTTAAAGATAAACACAGTTTTCACGTTGATAATAAGCGAAACATTTTTCCTTAATTTTTTCGTCGTTCCAAAACCCTGTCTAAAGTCATACAACATCGTGTGGATTATGCATTGCTAACTGGAGACATTTCGAGAAAAAAATCTTTAAGGCAGCATATTTGGACTCTACAAGGATGCCTTATTTTTTATGATATTCGATCCTAAAAGATTTCGTGTTGCATATGGCACAGGAAGCCTTTTACCCCGAGAAAGGTCGCCTGAAGTTGTTGGTTTTATTTTGGGAGTAAAAAACTCAGTTTATATGGACTTTTGTATATTAAATTTAGACTCATTGTAATCCTAATGAGCTAGAGATTCTAAATATATTTTTATTTGAACTATACAAGACTGTTTGACATCGGTATAGGTCGATTAATTAAATGATGCCCTTCGCAGAGTTCTGGAACGGCTGTGATTTTGGGAGTCCAGGATAAGCAAGCGCTAACCTAGTATCCTTTTCTATGTTAAATTGATGGACAGGTGCATAGGCAATATAAAAACGTTTAGACCTTTTGAATTTAAGCGCTTAAAAGAAATTATGGTGCCATTTTTCCTTTGGAAAGGCTATATTCGAGGGCTTCACCTTCGGGGGTCAATATTTCTGGCACCTTTTAGATTTTTTCAGAAATTCAACATGTAATGAAATCTACAAGAGCTGCCCAATCATATATGCAATCGATAAACAAATTCAAAATGAAATAGTGTCTTTTTAAACATTCGTACACTTTTAAAAAATAGGAGGACTCACCTTCTGTAGACTGAGGGGGTTAGTGGTGGGGGGTTAACTGGTGAGGGGGTAAGTGGCCAAGGGGGGTAGTAGATTGGGAGGAGGTAAGTAAATGGATGGGTAAGACACGTGGCTGGTGCGATATGCTTTTGTTGTTGAGATATACTTTAGGTGGTGCGATTACTTTTGATGGTGTGGGTCACCCAGGTCACCGATGGCTATGCTAGCTTTGCTTTGTGTTGCAAGTGGTGATGTGGTTGGTGGTGGTTTTTAGTATGACCATACCTTTTGTTCTCCTAAATATTGCGTTGCCGACTTGTTTTCGCTCAGTTATCGGGAAACGAGAAAAGACACATGAATATCAGCCAAAATATTTGTATTTTAGTTGATTTTATTTTACAATATATATAAACCTGTTTTTGTAATTTTGCAGCATAGCCTTGTTTTTAAGCGTAGAAAAGCATAATTGTGCAAAAATTAAAATATAGTGCCAGTATTAAACAATATTAGTATGCAGATATCTTTGGGATATGTAAAAAGAGTGCACTCTCCGCTAATTGATTCATTTTCAACTAACGTTATGAAAGGAGCATTTTTAAAGTCGGATTGTCTAATAATTTTGGTTGCTATTATAAGTAAACCAGTGGTTCTAAGCACTGGTATCATAGCATAACTTAATTTATTCAGTTTAATTTGCTATTAGTGGCTTGTTCAAAGTATGTTAGGTCGCAAAAAATCCATTACGTTAATCACCAAAACCAATTTCAGGTTTAGCGTGTGTATATAATTATCGTGTTCTTTTACCTCCTAACTCGTGCGAGCAGCGTACCTTTACATCCGCCGAATACCATTTTTATTTGGTGGCCACCATATTTACAGAAAACTCATTAGAACACCGTTTATTTTTTGGACTAACTCTTGTTCACAGAAATTCATAAACATGACCATTCCGAGATTCCGCAGTAAATAAAATCCTTTGTCAAATTTTCACTGCAAATAAAGTGGTGTAAGTATACACGTTTTACAAAATGACACTAGCCCAATAATGTTTTCTCAGCATAAACGTAAGCACTTGAGTAAAATAGAATTAGGGCATATTTTTTCATACCAGAACTCTAGTTCGAACTGCATCTAAATTGTAATTCCGTAAAGTTCGCTGAGATTTGTTGTACTTGACAATGTGAAGGTTACATACATGCACAATAGGTCTATAAGGTATTTCGTGTGGCTTATTTGCACGCAAGAACCTACGTCAATGTACAAGTGTGAAAGTATACATTTTGCCAATCAACGTGATACAATTTTTCTCCACGTGTTTAATCAACTGAGTGAATCATAATTGAGACATTATATAAAATACAATATACCATTGGTTTACTTTGCTAGATATCCGCCCGTAAGTCCATATAAGGTTTCTTCCACATGTCGCATGGTAGTATACTCAAATCTTTCAAGAAGCAGAAGCTTTAAATATTTAATACAGAAACGAGCGTTAAAAGTTGTTATAAAGTCACCTACACAGTCTTCTTTGAAAATAGTCCTATCAAAACCCACTCTTGTATGAAGTATAATTTCTTTAAATAACGAAAATTTAAAGCTTAATTTTAAATAATACTTTGTATTTTATAGTTATTTTATTTGCACTGCAGTAAAATTAAAAAGGATTAGCATTGTAGCCTACAAAATGCCAATCAAAATACTAAGCATGTTACATTGACTAAACCTTAATATTATCTAAAGCGCCTTAACACATGATTTCCAAACAACCACTATCAATAAAATGTATTAGGTTAGGTTTTAACTAAATACCATTATAAAAAATTGTATTTAGAGCAATTTTGGGAAAAAATATAGTGAAAATATGCTAGTAAAACTGTAACGATTGTGTAAAATAAATCAAACGTTGATTTTATGTATGGCTAATTTAATACTTATAGTTTTTAAAGTAAAACCATACCGGTGCCAAGTTTTCAAAGGAGAATACAAAACGAAGAGAATAAAAACCCAAAATATTTGCCAGTCTTATTGTAGTTTTAAAAGAGCTATAGTTACATTAAAGTGTTTTCACATAAGATGATTCGTATAATATTCACTATCTGCTAAATGCTTCACTTTTCCATTCAACAAGTGCACATTTTTGTCGTGTTTTTTTACAAGTGACCTAGTTCCTACCGGTTTATATTACCAGTGCTTAAAATAAGTTTATTCTCACCACTACTAACACTAAAATATACGACTATTTACATTGAATATTGCGTTGATAGGTTTGCAACTTCTATGCATGGGATCGCAATTTACTAGATATACCACTTTTAAATTTATCATAAAACTGGTTATTTAACAAGTTACTATTAGTGAAAATGCGAAGACATTTATCTGATAAATGAAAAGTTGTTTAGTTTTAAGTATAATTTTGATGACTTGACATTTCCCGTTACATTAGAAGTGGTCCCAAACTTTCTGAGGCAAACTAATGTGCAAATAAATTAAATTCTTCTCAAAGTATCTCAAATACAGATTCGGAAGTTTCCTAAAATGAGAGGCTTAGTTAAAACTTTGGTATATTTTTCTCTTCTATTAATTATCCTAGACAGCGGCCATGCCAAATTAAACACTATTAATTTTGTAGCTTATGAAATATCTGTTAAACAACAATCAGAGTATTCAAGTCTACGAGACTTGCCCTTTCCAGAATATCGCTCTAAATCTGTCCCTTTCCAATTGATTTTGAGATCTCTCGCTGAAAAACTAAACGTTTCAATTGTGCTCACCAAAAATTGGTATGACAGCCAAGTTGAAAATAAATTGATTTCAAACATACAAGACATCAACGAGGTTACTATTCTCACAACTGTTCAGGCATTTTCTTCGGATGTATACGGTGCAAACAAAATTTGGAAGCAATACAAAAGTTTCAAACAAAAGCCCATATTTATCAGTTTAGGCCCCTCGGAGTGGAATTTCATTTACTGTGACCTGCCACGATGGAAACAAGAACCAGTATGGTCACTAAAAGTGTTTACAAGCGTGTTTGATAGCGGAACATGGATATGCATTGCGATTGCGTTTATGACTTTAGCTATTGTTCTGGAACCGAAACACATTGACAAGGATATGGTACTACTTTTGTCATCCGTGCTAGGGGGTGGATTGTGTGGATTAGGCAAAAAACATAAATTAGTTTTTGTCATCTGGCTTCTCCAAATTCGCGTACTTGTAGATATCTACAGCGGCGATATTTCCAGTCGCCTGATTAGCCCCCCTGAAGAACAAGCACTCAAAACGTTTGCTGATTTAGACACCAGCAACTACTCTATAGCTGTATCGGGTAGTAATACTACACCTCTAATTATGAGATTTTTCTCTTCATTGATTTCAAACGAAACTGGAACTTGGATCAATAAGGGGTTTGTTCACTTATTAAATTCATACAGACGGCACTATGTAGCTCTTGCTACTCTTAGTGATCAAGATAGAATTAAATGGGCTCAGTTTCTCGTGCAAAACTATAGCTCGAAGGTTTTCTACGCTGGTCAGTGGTCTTGGTCAGTGTACATGCTAAACTTGATTGAAACTTTGCGAATTATTGGGACCAAGTCTGTGCAAAATGGGGCGCTTTGTCACCTTGGAAAGGAGCCGCTTAATGCTGGTACATATTTCTGGACGTTTATGCCACCAAATAATGAACGCATTGTAGGATACTTCCAACAATTCATAGAAACTGGTGTGTTTCGTCGACTACAAAAGGAGAGCGAGGGCTTTACTCATTCTCTTCGTGTTCAAGAGGAAATTAGAGTTGTTAGTAAAGCACACGTGCAAACTGGTACGTATGCAGAAAAAATGAAACACGAAATCAAGCAACAAATTCAAGGAAAATTATGGAAAGTGTTCTTTGTTTGGGCAGTTTGCATTTTAGCATGCGTTATTGGGATAGGACTTGAGCTTGCATACAGTATCAAGAAAAGTACAAAAGTTGTGACTTTGAAACCAACTTCAAATCAACTAGTCAAAGTTCAAGTGGCTCGAAAATGGTTCAAAAAACACTTTGCGCTAGAATAAGGGGAATTTTTTCGTGGGATATATTAGCTTCGAATACTATCTAAAGTCACTTGATAATTAGTAGTATACATTTTTTGCGAAAAGGTTTATAATTTTTATATACCTCAAGCTTTCATTAACTAACAGTTGACTTTATTAAGAGAAGTTACAGATTATTGTAAAACAAATTATTGATGGCTTCTCACAATTTTAATGTAACAAATTATTTATAGCTTATCACAATTTTAATGTAACAAATTAAATATTATATTATTCAATGATTGAAATCAAATCTGAAGCCAATGGTAACCAATATGTGATGTCATGGCATGGACTCCTGTTCATGTTGTTGGCGTGCTTATGGGCGTCAATTTATTCTTTAAAGATTCGTGGAGCCCACGTTTTTTAAACAAAGTTTGAAGCCTGTAATGATTGTGTGGGGTGGGTTTCCATTTTTAGGTTGAAAAGGGCCAATTGTATAATTATATTATGCCTTAAATTCTTTTCATGTTATTTATCCTGTTTTTAAATATTTTTGATCTAATTTTGTTAATTGGTCCACAAACAATTGAATAGAACAAAAGTTTGGCCTTGGTCAACATGGCAGTCAGCTGTGGTGATAATTTTCATCACTTGATCACAAACTATGTCAAATGAATGAGTAAATAATCAACACGAATTAAAATAATGGTATTGGGTACGACGAGTGTTCTGTTTAAATATTTATTTACATCCAATGTTCGATTCATTTTTATCAATCCTCTTCAAGAATATTATTTATATTTAACAATAACAAGTAAAAGTTAGAATAGATGGTTTTATGAAGATATATCTCCAAAAATTAGGCAAGTAGTCACGGCCACGTTCTTAAATCCTATTCATTAAATGTATCCTTTCACGATAAGCGTTGTTGATCACACATGATTCCTTGATATTTCGTTGTATTTTCCGTGGTTCTTTTGGGATAATCTTGGTTTCGCCACATTTGACTACATGATTATCGGAGTTGTTTATGTTGTTCAACACGTGTTCTGCAACGGCTGATTGTATGTTACAGTTTGTGCAATGGCATTGATGCTTTTTCAGACGTTCGGTAAATTCTTGTCCAGTTTGGCCGATGAAGACATGTCCACAAAACCATTTGATAGTATAGACTCCAGAGTAGGGGGAAAGATATTTGTCTTTGTGGTTGGTCACTATGGCAGACATTCTTGTGAATGGTATGTATCCCAATAGGGTTTCCCAATTTTCTTGAAACAAGTTGGGCAACGCTTTCCGTTAACTCTTTCACGTAAGGTAATATGACACGAGGTAGTTCTTCTGGCTGCTTCTGATTTTATTATGAAAAATTGTTACTGTTAATATTTTAAAAGTCATTGCAAATATTTTAAAAGCCATTGCAAATATTTTAAACGGTACTCAAAGTTTATCTGCATAAAGCTAATCAACAAATATATGAAAAATGATTTAGGAATGTGACACGTCAAAGTTTAGAACTCTTAGCCACACTACAATGTGTTTTAAATACATTGTTATGCGGCTAAGAGAAGTATCAATATGTTTGGACCTAAATTGTGTAAAATATTATCCACTTGCTTGGTTTAATTGTAACTTATGTTTTTTAATTGAATCTATTCGAAATAAAAATTATGGCTCAATTTAGGTTCGAAATGCTGCTTATTAAACAAGTGTATGTTTGACTGCCATTGTATAGTCTCAAGTTCGATAAAGTCCAAATATATTGTATGACGCAAAAGTTTAATCAATGTACAATCGATAAATAAAGACTTAAAAGATTGAAGGTTAAGTTTGACAAATTACACTTCATTTTGTTCTTACGAATGAATTGGACGATTAAGTAAAAATGACAAAAAATCCATATTTCATTACATTGTTTTACTAAAGTAAATATATAAAGTAAATACACAATATTTTGACACATTTTATTGCTAAACACACTTTACCAATCTCTGATCGCCTAAAATAAAAACATGGATTGTTGAATGCTGAGTACAAATATGTTTTTTGAAAGCAGAATACAATTCTAGAACTACATAAACATATAGATAGGTAAATATAATTATACTGAATATAATTATTACCGAATACAAGAGAAAAGTGGACAAATAATTTATTATCACTAGTCAATAATACTAGCATGTTATCTTCAGAGTTAAAACGAAGCCCTAAATATACATATTCAAAACAATATTTCGTTAAAATTGGAAAACATGCGTCATATTGTTAACATTTCTTCCGATAGCATATAAATACTATCATTCCAGTCATCTTTCCATTTAGGAAATAACTAAATTAGTAAAACAAGAGACACCGTTTTCTCTAACATAAAATGAAGTAAATTAACAGCTGTGCTCTTATCATAGTAATTCACAGAACCGAATCTGATACGTATGTATCTTATGCTTACAATTACTTTCTCTAATTCTAGCCGTTTTTGACGCGAAACTAATGTACCATTCAGATAAATAAAAACATTTTTCCACGTGCCTAATATTTTTCTACTAAGCATGTTACATTTACCCGGATACGAATATCCAACAACTATGTAAAAGTACACGTTAAATATAAAATAAACACAAAAGCATAGTGTGAAAACAGATGTACTCGTTCTGATTTGATTATGACAAATCATTACTCCCATAAGTATGCCAAAAGTCATTGCAAATATTTTAAATGGTAGCGCCGTAAACTCAAAACAATCGTTTACTGTACTAGCGTAAATTTGTAAACGACGGTATTCTTTGATATCATTCTGAAACTGTGTAATAAACCATGGGCTTACAACATTTCGAAATATTAGACGTCGTTTAACCTTACAGTAAAGTTGCTTTGACAAATGAGCTAGAGCTATGTAGGTCGCATACAATCCGTTTAATAAATTTACACATATTAATCCAGTAATCAAACTGATGTCCCATATTTCATAAATACTAAACATTGTTTTAAATATCCAAAAATGTGTATGAAAGTATGGCTGCAAGGTGGTAGTAATCGGATCAATGTCAGTGAAGATTATCATAGCACCCACCAATATTGTTGCACCTATATGAACTGCAGGGCTATTAAATAACAAAAACCTTAAGGCTTTTGAAGTATTCAATTTTTCTATTGAAAGTAATGTGTTGATGACACTGCAAAAGTTCTCATGGAAATTGATAGTAAATGAAAACATCAAATGGCCTAGAAAAAATACACTGGCCCAAATCCCAACTTTTGCTAGTTGATCCCCGGTCATCGGTTGCTTGTCCAGAATTAAGGTTTTGTAAATCAAAACTCCTTTTATAGAGAAAACTATATTGTGAACCCCATTTAACTAATGTGTAAAGATGAATAGTGTTTATTGGAAATGTTATCGTTTCAAGAATGTAGTCTGGTGCGGAAGATACTTGAAATGTTTTAAGTGTAAAACAAAGATTGTTGAGAAGTAGTATCTGGTTTTGAACTAATTGTTTTACGCTTTGTTTTATGCATGAATTGAGCGAAACTGGTGCTGAGACAGGGCTTTGACTATCAGGTATAGAACTTTTCGGTGCCATGATGGTTGAAATAGCTTTGAAGGGAATTAAATTCTTCAAATAAATTATAAATCGTTTCATTAAAAAAAACATTTAAAAACTCAAATTTGTCACGACTAAATGTTCCTCTTTAAAGACTGTATGAGTAATGCCAAAGTTTCCAATATCTAGTCACAAATATTTGAAACAAACAATGTTTAATTATTATACAAAATCAATCCATGTTTAATTATATGTTTGAGGATTTTATCTTAAAAACTATTCCAGGCTTCAGGAAACACAGATGGTAAAACAAGTTAAAACGTAAGTGTGCGCAAAAACATGTATATAGTAAGAATTGATTAAGGCTTTAATTAAGTTTTGATATTTTAGGGGGAACCTTAAAACAATACGTTTTACTCAAATAGTGTAAACTAGAAACGGTTTGTTTGGTTAAAATAGATTTTCGTCATATTCAAACTATCGCAGATTTTGTCAATGCAAAATAGCCAAATACTTGTAAATACGTAATATGTAGATGACCTCCTTCCTTCAAATTCTTTTCAGAAAAAGAAAGAAAATGATATGACACAAAACGTGATAAAATGGAAAACAAGCTGGCCATGTTTCGTTATAACATTTTTATTTGCCAAAAAGTTCGTTTTATTGGCTAGATAAAACCATCATAAAAAGTGCTTAACATACCTTATATTATGTATTACCTGTCTATCTCCATCGTCCTGAATGCGTAATCTAAGCTGTAAATACACAACAAAAACTCATGAAACCAGTACAATATCTAATTTGTTTTGACAACGTTGTACGTTTGGTTACATTTTGTTTTTGTGTGCATATGAGAAGCCCTTTTCTAAAGCTTGTTCAGGTTTTTGTCCATGAATTATATTACAGGAAAATGAATCACATTACCAACTCGTATTCTTGTTAAACTAAAGCCCTTTTAATACGAACATGATTTTGTTTGGTCCTGTCCGAATCATTCAAAAACAAGTTCAACGAACACTACGTGAGCGATTGGTCATTTATATTTTACGTCTACAAGTCTACAAAAATTTACACGTGGGTATCATCATTTAATAGCTACATACAACAAACCTTCCCTAAGAATGTATTTTCGGAATATTAAATTATTATTTGTAAATTAAAATGTTTTATTTATCGCTGTCTTTAATCTAATTTACTTGTTGTTATATATCCTCTAGTACATAGTGGCTAAATATATATCGCGCGTGTGTGTTATATAACAGCCTAAATTTTCGGAAATTCTAACACATAGGGAAAAGTAGAGATTGCAGTTTCAAAAATTAAATGTTTAAAAGTTAAAGTGCTTGCTTAGGTCTAGACATACATATTGTATCATTTTGCATGGTAATTTAAACGACGTAGTGTAAAGTTGTTTTTAAACATTTACGGATTAATAACTTTGGTTTCAATAATAACACTAGTAGCTTAAAGTTAAAATTAATAAATTTGTTTTTACACGGCTGGCTTTTTGCGTGGGATTCCTAAATTCAAGTGATAACAAAAATTAATCAAGTTTAGGTAAAACATGGAGACTACTAAAAACATTTGATATATTTAGCTACAAAACTCGTGTATTACGAGACGTCTGTATATGATTTTTTTAGAAGCTCATTTTCTGATTACTTTTTGACTGGTTATTTTGGTACGTGAAAACACATAAACAATTCTGGCGGAAGTATTAGTTATTTAAAAATGTGTTGTGCTGGTTTTCTGTCACAATTATTGAATTGAAACTTCACTTCAAGAATTAAAAATATCATAACTGGCCTAACCATAAATTACACATAAAAGAAAATGAAATCTTACATAAAAATTAAATCTTTTCATTTCGGAATAAATAAAAACAAAATATAATCTTCATTTATTAAAATTGTTAAGATAATTGTTATAATCTACATTTTTTCCAAACTTGTTAAGATCACTCAACTTCATAATTTACACATAATTAAAGAATGGCTATAACAGTGGGCCATTAGTTTTCAATGACTTATATTTACTCATCCTTAAATTTAAAAAAATATCATTATTATTCAATTTACATATTTAAAAAATATTATATCATGAATCAACAAAAAATATCACTCAATTTTTAAATATGTTCAAAAGAAAAACTGTGCTCCCAAGAAATATATAGTAAATATTTTTTTTAGCATAAACGACCATGTTCATCGTAACATAACTAGAAAACTGAAAATGCAGAAAAGTACTAGGTAAAAAATTAAAATGTGGTAGTCTGTGTATGCATGTCCATCTGTTATTATCAGTTATTTTCACATCTAGTTAACACACAAATATTAAAAAACTCTGCCGCGAACAAAATATATTTTACCGAATCGCTCTATAATCACTTTGAAGACCCTCCTTACTAAATACAATCTGCCATAACTGTAATCGTCTCGACAAAAAACATGCCCGAGCCATAGACAAATACAAAGTCCACAATCTATAAAACCTCTCATCATAATCTCCCTTAATGCTCGGCCATCCTTTCATAAAATTTTCCCTCCAACAATACAACGTTTTCGCATAATCCTGCCCAAAATTATGCCAATCCTCAATCACAAACACTTTATTCGTCGCCTCACAAATATCCTTCGGATTTGGCAAGCTCCCATTAGGAAATATATGCTTATGTGTAAAAGGTTCCGATCTTCCCGGAAACTTATGATTATGATTCCTCCCAATAGTTTGCAACAAAAACAATCCATCATTTTTCAAACATTTTCTAGCCACCTTAAAATATTCCTTATAGTTATGACCACCCACATGCTCAAACATCCCAATACTCAAAATCCTATCGAACTTTTCATCCACATCTCTATAATCTTGAATCCTAATTTCAACGGGAAGTCCCTTACAAATTTTATTACCATATTGAGCACCCTGTTCTCCAACAGTAATTCCCACACATTCCACCTGATATTTTTCAGCAAGGTATTTACACAAAGTTCCCCAACCGCATCCAATGTCCAACACACGCATTCCAGGTTTCAGGTCCAGTTTTTTTGCAATCAATTCCATTTTGTTAATTTGCGCGGTAGCCAGGTCATTAGCTTTAGGCCAATATGCACACGTGTATTGCAACCACGGATCCAACATCTGTTCATATAGCTTGTTACCTAAAAAATAATTAAACGAATTTTAAAATTTTAAAAGTTTTCATTAAAAACTCAATTTTAATATACTTACCCAAGTCATAATGCTCAACCCCAACTTGAAAAGCTCTTTGCCTTGTCTGCAAATTAAACGCGTATAATTCCAGCCATTCCAACGAACTGTTCCAAAAGTTGTAGTACAAATCAAAGCAACGGTTGTCCAGTATTCTTTTGATAAACTGTGTCAATTGTTCCTTGTCCCCATCCACATCCCACATTCCATCCAAATACGAATCACAGCATCCTAAGCTACCTGTGCTGATAGCCCGACTAAATAAATGCTCATTATGCACTTTCAGATGAATAATTTTGTTGGTATATTTTTGGTGGAATTTAGAACGAATTTGGTGTAAATCTTCTTTGGATCGTTTAGAGTCCCCAGGGCAGTGAATCACAACACCTAATTTTTGTCCGACTTTTTTGGCGATTCGACGGATTATGGGAGTGAAGGGTTTCCAGAGTTGAAGTTCTATCCATTTATAAATTCGGATAAACGCTACGCACAGTACGTATAATGCGTAAATTGGGGAAATCATAATAATTAATCGAAAATATAAGTCTGTGCGAAAAATTTGTGAGTGAACTGGTTTTTGAAGAGGTACGAAAAGAAATGACAGTTTTTTGAGAGATGTCTTTCAAAAAATATACCGCAGACTTGGCTCACCCAATTAAATTTGATAATGGATGATGATGAGGTATTTCATGAAATATTTTGGCGTGGTTTTATTTAGCATAAATGCCCATGCACGTAGTGTGACACACGCTGGGTTTTTCTCAGACAGACAAGTAAAATTTGACTGTCATTTGTACGTTACAGAATAGTTTTGTGAGACAGATAGTAAATATGTGGTCCCATTTCACATGATTTATGTTTCCTTTACCGAGTAAATTAGACACTGTAAAATAAGTAGTGGTCATAGTGTGCAGTTGCAGTCGCCCATATCACCAGAAAATGGGACCAGCATCTTTCTCATTTTGCACGGTCGACAAAATCGAGGCTTTTTTCTTGTCTTTTTGATACGCTCTTAAGAGTATGCTCGCTTTAATTTCAAACACAATATGAAACCATACATAGCAGGGAAATATATTTACAGTGAGTGTGTTCAAATGAGCATAATTACAGTAATTTTTTTATAGGTCTAATGAAAACCCGAGACTTGTAAAATGTACACCACCATAATATGTAGTTATGAAGTAAAGTTAGACAAATCTATCACATTCATTTGATATCGTGAGTGAATCTTTCACATTCGAATTTACCAAAAAGAGTTTCAAGTTGTTGTCAGAAACCAATGTTCATCTGAAAAAAAAACCCTAAATTATCTCCTCAACCAGAGATTCGTAAATGTTTTTTTTGCTTCAAGGTACGCATTCGTGTTTGGGACACCGCAAATCGTTCAATAACCCGAATTCACACATCTGTCTGCACCACATTTTTTATCAGACAAATATAATGACTTACTGAACGTGCATGCGATATTATGTTGTCGAACCTATGCCAGTTTAATCTTTGTCATAAAAAGACGTCACAGTACTAATTTTTAATTGGTATGGCACTTCAGTAGAGATTATTAAATTCAACTGCTTATTTTTAAACTAGTGTGTTATTAATAACCCTTAAAGTTTAACTTAATGACAACTTAACCATTAGATAAATGCTAAATAAGCTTTATGGTCCTAGTTACATAATAGTCAATAATAAACCTAAATCCTGTCAGTTGTAAAGATCATAAAGTTCAGAGTTTTTTCCTTTTGGGTAGCGTCCTATTGAACAAAGGTAACCTGCTTTGCACATTATGCATCACTGACCCACCACACACATTTACCAATTTGCTAGAACATACCTTCACACTTCACATATAAACAGTCAAGCTGTTCGATGCTCTCGTGTTGTGGTTTTTCTGAGCCGACGAGCAGCTGATGAAACTTTGTGGTTCACTCACATTTCATATTGAAAGCTTATTTACTTATAGATGTCATACTTTATGTGAATCTTAAATAAATTCACTTTAGGGCTTCAAATTAAAAGTTCTCATAATAACAATTTATTTATAGTTATTCGCACTAAAATTGTAAATAAGTTTAGTTAAGAGTGATTGAAATAATTGGGTTCAAATATTTCAACCATGGAAAGTGAGACAAGTAAATTGTGTATTGTTTGTTGTCACTCGTTTGGGATAAGTGATGAAACTGAACACGAAGAGAACATTAGTAAATTGTACAAAAACATTTAAAAGTTCCAATTATAAATCTGATCAAGTTAACCGTTGCGAAGAACATGTGCGGTTGGAGAAAAAGTGTAGCTTGTCAATTTGTTCAAACTGCTTGTTTGATTTAAATGGAGTAGTAAAATTAAATGAAAATATGAGTTTATTAGAGATTCATGTAATGACTTTACAACGACAAATTCTTAAAGGACTTCGGGAGTTAGAAGAGTGCCAGAAAAGGATTACGTGTCACCAGGATAAGATTAGGATAACAGTGGATAAGTGAGATGTGTCATGTCTGGAGAAAAGGTCTCTTCCTTCAGATGTCAACCGGCTTAATGGAGACGACGAGGACTCCATTAGATTTGCTTTAAAATTTAGACAATGGATTATTCAAGGTGGCTAGATCGCTATTATCATAAATATTTTGCTAATTAAATGTTTAAATAAACATGAATTAAAATTTGTACAATTTTTAAATTAGATGCATTGCGACGCAATGACAGGAAGCTGGAAGGCAGTCTATCGATTCCTCCAACTGAAGAAAGTAAAATTCAATCTGTTAAAGTTGAAGCGGAACCGAAACTACATGATGATGAGGATGACGACCATTTCGATTCGAACTCATTTTGGGACCCTGCTGACCAACAAGTTATCAAAACTGACCCTCAAGAAGATTCCAACCAGAGAAAGAGAAAACCAAGAATAAAATATGAAAAATCGAACACTCCATCAATGAAATTAAGAACAAGAATAGATATAAAACCAAATATTCAAATTCAACCAACCGTTGCCCACATCTCTCCTTCCATGAAAACCACTTTGACAAAACGTACAAAGAAGAAAAATCCAACAAGAGCTTCTCCCAAAATATCCTCCAAGAAGAAAATCAAGTTGCGTAGTAGGAAACCGATTCCAAAATCAAGTTCCACCACCACCGACCCCCCAACTCACAAATCAACTTTCTATTCTTGTCAGCAATGTCACTTTAAAAACAGAAGGCTCCCATCTTTTGAACAACATCTGAGAGAACATTAAGTCCCCAATTCCAATACTCTCCTTAAATGTTCCCAGTGCCCCTCCCAATTCTCCACCAATCAATATCTCCAATTCCATGAAAAATTACACCATGATTACCACACCCACACGGTTTCCACACCAACCATGTGTTGTGATATTTGCTCCCATTTTTTCCCCATCTTATCTCTCCCAGATCACATCAACTCCCATTTTACCTTAAATCCAGACCCCTCCAAGAAGACAACGCCACCTCCGGAAATAATCTTTTGTAAAAACTGCTCATTTTGCTGTACCACTCCACAAGCTTATATGAAACATCAGCTTAAGCATTATGTCAGCGAAACAGCAACATTTTCTTGTCCCATTTGCTCTGAAGAGTTTAGCAGTCCCAGACAGCTGATACATCATTATCCACTAGTTCACCAAACAATCAAAGAGACATGGAGTTGTGATGTTGAAAATTGTTCGAGAACCTTTCCATCCAAAGGTTCCATGTTGGAACACAGACGTTATGCGCATAAACTTAAACTTAAAATTATCCCATGTAGGGATCCAACTTGTGAGAAAATGTTTTCATCAGTGAAAAGCATGGAATGTAAGTAAACATATTTAATTAAAACATCAAATTTTTAATTATTAATTAACATATCTTTCTTTTGTTTAATTTGTAGTGCATTTCTGCATCCATTCTGGAGAGAAACCATTTCCCTGTGAGTTATGTGGCGAAAGATATCTTCAATGGGACGGTCTGAGGTCGCATCAAAGAAGAGTACATGGCGCTGCGAAACTCAAGTGTGAAATTTGTGGCAAGGAGTTTTCCCAACCAAGAACATTGAAATCTCACATGGCTCTTCACGAGAATCGGGGAGTATCTTGTGAAATATGTGGAATGATTTTTGGGAGCAGGAAGGCATTAAAGGACCATTTGTGGACGCATTCGGAGGAGACGAGGTGGAATTGTGAGCGGTGTGGAAAGGGATTTAAGTCGAAAGATGGGTGGAAAGATCATATGGCGGCGCATGAGGAAAAGAAGGATTTGAGGTGTGAGTATTGCGGGAAGGAATTTGTGAGGAAGAGTAATCTCAGGGATCATTTGAGGGTGCATACGGGGGAGAGACCTTATATTTGTGATGTTTGCGGGAAGGGTAAGTTAAATTTTAAGTCAGAAAGTGTAATTTATTTAGTGGATTTGATGTGGGATTTAATTATGTTGGGTTTTCTTTTTATCTTTGGATTGCAGACTTTAACCAGGCATCTGCGTTGAGAATTCATAAGAGAACACAGCATCAATAAGGATTACAAACTGTTTTGTGTTACTTTAAAATATTTAGGAAAATGATTTCATTGTCTTCAAAATTAAATTATTGGGACAACTTGTGCAAATAAAGTTTTGTGTACTTTTAGAAGTATGATGACTTAAAGTCATTATTATGCTAAACAAGAAACGTACTTTTTATTTTGGTAAAATCATTTCTTCGTTTTTTGGGGCAAAAAAATTCACGAAAAATCCTAGATCCTATCCTCAGAACTTACTCATGCGTACTCATGTAAACCACAAATATTTCAAAAACCTCCAATTGTAATACTGTCTAGACCACATTTTTTTCTCTGACAAAAAAAATATAGACGGGGTCGATGATGGCTGACTGAGTCAGTGCGCTATGTTACCGAATTCCTCATAAATCTTTCTCAGAAAATACAAAAACGTTTTTACCGTATAAGCAAAGTACTTGTACTTGTAGTTAAGTGAATTGAATTGGTTGTCCAGAGATGAGAGATCATTTTTATTTGGTGTGCTATATGAACACCCCCATAAAAATTATTTAAATGACATTAATGACAAGCTACTTTTAATGCCCATTACTACCATCTTGTTTAAAATTCCAATAAATAACGTTAATTACTGAAAAGTTCTAAATCATGTTAACTGTAAATCATAAAAGTTGAAATCGACTGCCTTTTCAGTGAGCATCAATTTTCTTCTTTGTTCAATGTTTTTTCTGAGCTTCACGATCATATCATCATAATATCCAAGCTGTTCGTTCATGCTGCGGTTTTTTCCCACATGAGCAGCTGACAGCTGATGAAACTTTTCACTTTCCAATGAACCACTATTTTAAAATAGTTGGTAATTGACATTTTTTGAGACTATTTTCAATGCTATTTTAATTTTTTATTAAGAACTGATTAATTTCGTCTTCGTTTTAACCATGGATCCAGACATTAGTCAACTGTGTATTGTTTGTTGTCGCCCGTTTGAGTTAAGTGGTCAGGCTGAACATGCGGAGAAAATTAGTAAATTATTGGAAGACATTAAAAGTTCTGGTTCTAGTCAAGTGGACGAATTTTGGAAACAAGTTAACTTTTGTGAAGAACTGGAGCAGCTGGAGAAAAGCTTTGACTTGTCATTTTGCTCTGACTGCTTAGTTGATTTAAATAAACTGTTAGAAACAAGTGACAAGATGAGTTTATTGGAGAATCATGTGATATCTTTACAACGACAAATTCTTAAAGGACTTCGGGAGATAGAAGAGTGCCAGGAAATGATAAGGGGTCACCGGGAGAAGATTAGGACAATAGTGGATAAGTCTGATGTGTCATGTTTGAAGAGAAGGTGTCTTTCAGATGTCAACCAGCGTAATGGAAATGGGGAGGATTCCAATCATTTTGCTTTGAAGTTGAGACAATGGATTCTCCAAGGTAGTTATTTCTTAAATATTTAATTTGTTTTGCATTCAAGATAACCGTATAATTTTAAATTTATAGCAAAACGGTTATCATTTTAATTAGATGGTCTACAGTACAAGGAGAGGAAGCTAAAAGGTAGTCTATCAATTTCCCCAACTGAAGAAAATAAGAGACAAATATCGGTTAAAGTTGAAGTGGAACCGGAAGTGGAGGATGATGACCATTTGGGGTCCAACTCATTTTGGGATACTGATACTGAACCAGAACTTCGTATCAAGACTGACCTTCAAGAAAATAGCAATCAGGAAGAGACAAAATGTGAAATTAAGAACACCTCAACAAGAACACTAAGAAAACGAATGGCGACAAAACCAAATGATCAACTTAAATCCACCCTGCCGAGCCCTTCCAAGAAACCTCGTTTCGTAAAAACGAAAAGCAGGAAAAAATCATCCACAAAAAAGATAACCAAACTCCTTGTTAAACCTGTGTCGAAAAAGTCAACTTCCCCCAAAACAGTCGGTGTCAGAGCAGCTCTCTGTTGTGAATTATGTCCATTTACAACCAATAATCTACCTGGTTTCGAACAACATTTAAAAGGACACGAGGATCCCAATTCCAATGTCATCCTAAAGTGCCCCCAGTGCCCCTCCCAATTCTCCACCAATCAGTACCTCCAATTTCACCAAAAATTACACCAAGATTCATACAAAATGTGTTGTGATATTTGCTCCCAATTTGTTCCCGTTCTTGGCCTCCAACACCACCTACAATCCCATTTCCCTTTAAATCCAGAAATCCCCACGACGACCCCACCTCCAAAATTAATATTTTGTCAAAACTGTTCATTTTGCTGTACCACTCCACACGCTTATGTGAATCATTGCCGGAGGCATTACGTCAGCAAAACAGCACGATTCCCTTGTTCGATTTGTACTAAGCAATTTACTTCAACTTCCAAACTAATACATCATTATACTCAAATTCACAAGGATATCGTACATACATGGTCCTGTGATGTTCAACATTGTTCGAAAATCTTCCCTTCAAAGGACTCGATGTTGATACACAAACGTAAAATACATGGAATTAAAATCAAAACCGTATCCTGTGCAGATCCAAATTGTGACAAAATGTTTTCATCAATTCAGAGCATGAATGGTAACTAAGCAATTAAATTTAGTATGACCTTTGCATTTAAATGCTTAATTAAAAGTTAATTATTTTGTTTTTTTTGGTAAATTTGCAGTACATTTCTGTCTCCATTCTGGAGAGAAGCCATTTCCGTGTGATTTATGCGAGGAAAGATATCCTACGAAAGAAGGTGTAATTAAGCATCAGAGAAGGGTACATGGCGCTGCCAAACCCACATGCAAAATATGTGGTGTCGACTTTTTCGACCCAGGCTCATTGAAAGCTCATATCGCTCAGCATGAAAATAAGGGACTGCCTTGTAAAATATGTGGAAAGATTTTTTGGAACAAACTTGTGTTGAAGGAGCATCTGTGGACACATTCCGAGGTGACGAGATGGACTTGTGAGCAGTGTGGAAAGGGGTTTAAGACGAGATGTGGTTGGAAAGGTCACAAGGCGATGCACGAGGAAAAAAAGAATTGGAAGTGTGAATACTGTGGGAAGGGATTCGTGAGAAGTAGCAATCTCCAGGATCATTTGAGGGTGCATACGGGAGAGAGACCTTATATTTGTGATGTTTGTGGGAAAGGTAAATGAAAATATTCAAGTGAAATTTGAGAAGGTATGAAGATTTAAAAAAAATAAAGTAATATTTTGTTTTGATTTTTATTAGATTTCAACCAGGCATCTGCATTGAGAATTCATAGGAAAAAGCTGCATCAATAAATCTACAAGAAAAAATAATTTGATTTGGGGTAGAAAATATATTTTGCTTATTTTTTTAATAGAAGTAAAATTTGTAAACTGATGCACGTGTGCTAAAAATATTTTTTCAAAAGATTCTTAAGTTAATTAAGAATAAATCTGTATACGAAATTTGTAGGTAAAATACTGCTATTTTAATTATTCATCATATTTTTATGAGAATTTTGTTTTCAACAAACTAAAAAAATCAATTGCTGATTATTTACATTTATTTCTAGCCAATTTTGCGCACGCCTTTTTTCACCGGTACGGAGGTGCTATTATATTTCGGTATGGTTTTGACAATGCCACGGCAGTCATTATCAGAGTCCAGAACTATCCGGTTTTCCATTAGCAGAAATAACTCCATCCTCTCTTTCTCCAAGTTTCAAGTCATATGGCAATCGGACCATTCAATATTTCCGTCTCTGAGCTTTTCGAACAAGAAAGTGAAGCGGAGTCGACATATTTTGATCTGTTTTTTTTTGCTAGTTAAATTGACGGTCTTCGTATTCATATGTAATGTAACCAGGAAATACAATCTTTTGAAGTTAATTATTTGTGTATTATAGAAAATACCATGACAAAGTTGTCCTTTGACGAATTGACAAGTAAATAAAAATGAACTCCAAACTGTCTGAACTTATCTTACTGAGCGTGTCATTATGTTGGTTTATGATTAGTTGTATATTAGGTTCTAGATTACAAGAAAGTGGTGTAGGAAATGGGACATATTACTATTGATTATTAATTGTACCATTCCTTTAATTATATAATATGAGAATAGAAAACGCGCATAGCTCTTTAGGGAAGCTATGAATGCGACGTGAATTAATGCAGAAGCAGGACCAAGAGTTGTAAGTTTACATTGATTTATTATCAAAGCAAGTAAAGAGTTTTTATAACAATAGACTGTCGCCTTTTAAGACTACTGATACTCACCGATTTTTTTTTATATAAAAGTCAACGATTATATACATATCATATGATAACATACATAGGGGAATCCAAAAGTAATGGCCCGGCTAAATATTAAAATATCTCAGCAGTATGTTGATTAATAGATCAGATCTTGGTATGCTTAGATAGCCAAGAGTCTAACTTGAAAGCATGCCCAAGCTTTGCCATGTAGTTGCTTTCGCGTATTAGTAGCAGGTCAAAAACAAAATATGATGAAAAATTCCGACGAAGGTAAAACGTCGTGGATGAAGTTGAGACACTTTGAAGGTTTTTCTAGAAGCTTGATGAAGATTTTTTTGAAAGTCTTTTTGGTGAATTATCTCCCGGCATATCGGTAATTAAGAAGGAGTCTCAACAATTCGATTCCTTCTAGCTAGTGTTTGCTACACAAGAAAAGATAGAACAATCCAAAAATTGCTAAAACGGTAAAAATATTTGGGAATAAAAAGGATTCTGGAGAACAACAATGGACATACGAATTTCCAAGTAGCATTTAAAGTAAAGCTACACATAAGAAATGTATGGAGTACATTGAATAATATTTATGCTCCTTTAAAACGAAAAGCTGGCTAGTTTTCCTGAATTCGGCATCTCTTGAAAAACAAATGCGCAAAATCAGATTTCGATGAAAACAGAGTCATCTGTAGTTAAGATTTTATTTGCTTTAAAGACCAAATACGGGCCATAATTAAAACGCCCTCTTAATACGACTAATCTAACACCATCACTGTTACATTTGACCCAGTATTAAGAAAGTTAGGTCGAATTGAAATCAGGTGTACGAAATGTTTTCAAAAATTCTAATTTTTTGCTAAAATAAGTTTGGTAACATTTTGCCTATGTAGAACCAGCTGGACAAAAATCCATTGGCACATTTTTAAGTTAGACTCTTGGCTATGCAAGCATACCAAGATCTCATATATTCATCAACACACTGCTGAGATATTTTAACATTTAACCGGGCCATTACTTTTGGATTCGCCTATGTATACTGTACTACGAGTATATAATTTTTTTACGGATTTATTAACAAAATTGCCATTGTAATAGTAAGGTTGGCCATCAAAACCTCAATGTAGCAAATGGGCGTGTTTTTGCTCAAAATAAATTGAACACCAAATCGCATAGGCAGCAGTCGTTGGCCTTTCCAACGAAAATAATAGTAATAGTTTGGATTACCTCTGTTGAAACTATGATGAACTGCTCTTTGGCGACTAACAAATTTTTCGCTTGCATCACATATTTCGACCGTTCTTGGTAAAATCACAATGACCCCTGCAGTGGCAAAGATTGCTACCACGCCACAAGGCAAGTTACTAAGGTGAATATAAAACATAGCGTACTAAACAGAAAAACACCAATTAGTCGTATAAACTCGTAAATACAGGCAAGGCAGAGACAAAGTCTTATTAAAATCAGTGAAAGGATTATGGCCACAGAGCGTTCGTAAGGGGATGGCAAGAATAGCTCAAAGACGTAGTAAAAGGGATCTAACTCCGCTAGTGCAATAACTATTGGTACAAATGGACCTGTGAGAAGACATGCTAAATGATAAGCAACTAATAGATAACCAATCCAATCTGTTGACTTTCTCCTTTTGATCTGGTAATCTAAATATAAAAATGCTGACTTATAAGTTCTGCAAAAAATCTTTAAATTTAATTTAGATTTTAATTAAAACTTACATGTTCTTTCCAGTGCGAAAAGTTGATTGGATAAATTTTTCATTTCTGTTGATCTAATGTATATAGCATATGTTCCCAATTCCAGACAAGCGCAGCTGCCTAAATATATACAAAACACTACGGCCAGTACGGGAGCATTGATGTTTGGCTGAAATAGTTTTAAGATTGGGATAAATAAACAAGATCCTAAGCCAATGATACAATTAATGATTATTATGGAAAATAGAAAAGGGTTGTATCCTTTTCGAAAGAGCGTATCCACTTTAAAGTTAAATGTCTATTTTCGAAATAAATTTTTAAGGGGTATGGGTAAATATGATGAAACATAAATTGATGGAGTTTGTACGCATCTGTCAGCACTGGGGTGATTACTGTGTTTGGATTTTCTTTGGGATTTAAATGAATTGAATTCATGGTTAAAGTTAAAATATGATGGGAAAAAAAGTTGCGAGCAGAAATATTTATTAGTGGTTCTACAATATGTGAAAAATTTGTGTTCAGAGAGGAATAAAGTTAGGATTATTTTGCCAATGGTACACATTTGGGTACTGATTTTTTCACATATGGTCCAAAATAGCATAGGTTATTTTGAGCTCTCTAATAACACGAACATAATAATGTTAAATTATTATTTGATTGCAAACATTGGTTTTACAAAGTATAATTTTTTTATAAATACTTCATAGGCTTATAACTAAAAGCATTAGTTATATTTTTGTATTTTAGGAAATGGATCAAAATAGACGAATTCCGACATGTTTTATGATGTTTATAATATTTAAAATATAAATTTATAATAAATAGTTCAACTGCTAAAACATTATGGTAAAGGTTTAAATTTAGATATTAAAGCCCAGGCTTAATCCTATGTTAAAAACTAGACACAAAATAAAATGACAATTCTGATGTAAAAATATATACGTAGACCTTAACGGGCGAAAACTAAGCATTCAACCGAAATGGATTAACATACATTCATCTAAACGCTCCGCAATTCTAGTTTCATTAGTTTTTTGCGTAACATATGAAACGGTGAGACATTCGTCTCGCATTTCCCCAAAACCCGCACCGTCCAGCCGCCATATCCAAATCCCTAACCTTTCCCTCATTCCACCATCTCCCTACCACAACAATCACCAGCCGATCGTCATTCGTCTACAACGATGATGAAGTAAGTAGATAACTTTACTGATATACCCAAACACAAAATATACATGTATGACACTTCTGGGTTAATGACGTTTCTAAATTTATGTACAAACATCACACATATTAACATACACGTAATATTTATTGATTTTGATTGTCCGTGTTTTTAAACCTAAAACGTTTTATCTTAAAATTAGAGGAAATGTAAGTGTAACGATTTTTCTATTGCAAACTCGTGTTATACTATACCAGTTTTTAAAACAAAATACAATGTTATGAAATTAAAGGCTTTTTTGAAAGTAAAACGTTTGGGACCAGTACCATAGGAATAAGCTCCAATGTCTCTTTCCGTTAACTAAATTACAATAAAGATTCATTTCCAACAATTTTTTTCCTGCAGTTGCAGTAGCCATACCGAAATAAGCGTGTTGAGTGTTAAGCATTTTGTAATGTGATAAAATGAGTCAATCGGGAACTCAGCTAGGTTGCACCGTTCCATTCAAAACCAAGTCACAATAATATAGGGTACACTTAAAATATTTCATGTTACATTAAGTGAGAACATATAACACTAGAACATTGTTATGCAACAATCTAAAAAATAATGTGCATTTATGTTTTGGCGGTGTAATGGCTATATCATAGCTTCTAAGTTACTGTAGTATGGAAAATGTTTTCTGACGGGTATTCTCAGTTTAAAACACATCCCTTCAACTTACTTCCTTGCATTCATTTTAGTACTATAATATGAGACTTCTTTTTTTGACAAAAATTGAATGTACAAATTAAAAAATGTACAAATGGAAGAAAGAACACCCAGTTATTTTCCATATAGACTACCATACAATCTCATACTAAGCATTTGAATAGGGAATTCAAAACTATGACTCAGGATAGCTTAATTTAAGGTTTATCAACTGTTATCACTGAAGCATTGATTTAAATATTTGGATGTCATCAATACTAAAATATTATTATTATTTATTATTAAGGAAAACTTACAGGAGATATATTAGTTCGAATACCAAAATTAACCCGGGCTCAAATTTATTAATCCTGTGCACAAGTTTAAATTTTTTAAATCAATTTTGATTAGTCAAAAAATGGAAAGTACATTCCGATAAAATATATTACAAATTCATATATAAATACAAAAGTTGTCATGATAATCAGATATAAATACAAAACAAAAACTATTATTACTTCTTCTAACATGACTGTATTACTTGATGTTGATTGGCTCTGTGGTAACTCACTTATAGAGCCCTTGTAGCTTTTTATTGCATAAGAGAGCAAATTACACTTGTCACATTCAAATGATTCTTTCACTTCTTTTAACAGGGTCCCGATAATATGTCAGAAACGCCTCTTGGAGTGTTACCTCTTGTCGAAAAACTATAATCGAAATCCGCTTGTCGAAAACAAAATGCTTGTCGAATTTCCATTTGTCGAAAATGGCTTTGATTTACTAGTCGAATTTGCACTTGTCGAATTTCTTCTGAACACTCAAATGTTCAAATGTGGTTATTACTTGAAAAAATAGTCTCATGGTTTCATTTTGTTCTCAGTAGCATTCATGCACTAGTGCACGAGAGTTTTACTTAACCATGGACTCTCAAGAAACTTCCCATAAACGAAAAATAATTCATCGTTCAAAGTTGGAGTACAAAAATATAATGTATATCATTGAAAAGGAAATGTAATATATAATCTGTGCAAAAACAGGTCAACATGTACAAACCAACTAGTAGTGTGAAAAATACAAAGGAATTGAGGAAGCCGCACTCTTAACAAGTCACTGCTTTCGAATGAGCTGTTATCAATATCATTACAAAAAAGGTAAAACTTGCAGTAGTAAAGAATAAAAACTTCAATAATGTTTATGGTCACATTAACTATTGAGATAATTCTAAATTTGTGTAATATTCTTCTAAAATATTTCGACTGATTAATTTCTGCAAGCTGGGTTTCGGCTACCTCTTTTCGACTAGTAAAATGGCTGTTTTCGTTTCGACTACAAAAATTTCGACAAGCATTTTTCGACAAGGGGTAACACTACAAGAGGCGTTTCTGACATATTATACAGACCCCTTTTAACAATGTCCACTGAGTTAAAATATCACAAATTTCTTTCCACTTAAAAAGTATTCCCGATTCCACCATACTTGAGATATCATGAAACATGTGTTTAGTGTAAAAAGTCTTTACAACAGTTTGCCACAAAAATGTATCAAGGGAAAGAACTGGCTCATTTAAATTTTCTTTAAAATTTCGTTGCAATAATAATGCAATTGTTGACTTAAATGTTTGAGTGTCTCCGATCGTTCTCCACTCACCTACTGTTTGATACATCATAGCAACTCTTCCAGTTAAGCTACATGATGGCAACACGTAACCTTTAAACAAATTAAAACTGTCTTCGTATTTCACACAGTTTTTCAACTTTTGAAATCTTTTCAGTGAACTTTTATTTTTTGGGAACACTGAAGCTGTTACTTTAATTCTTTCAAGAAGCTTCCTGTTTTTAGCTGCTGAAGTTTGTACGTATTTTGTGTTGAGAAGACAATCATGCAAATTATTGGTTCGACACATACTATTGGCCAGTTGGTGAGTCATAATAATTGGCATATCAGTTTCATCAATAAGTTGATATTTATTGGATGGTATACCTTGCGGTTTTTCTGGTGCCGTTATTTCAGAGTACATGTCACTTGTATAAAACTGACGAAAGAAAACAGTAAATATAAGCCAAGCTGATATAACACTCCAAGTTTTACAATTGGATAAATTTCTCCATGTATCATGTTGTTCGAGTAGAACCCCAAATAACCAAAATAAGATTTGGCCAAAGTTAATGTCCGAACTTGCAAGAATTAAACTAAGGGCTCCAACCGTTGCGCCAACTGCATGCCAAACCGATGCTGGTAGTGGGAACAGGAATGTGAGTATATCAGATTTTATTCTGGTAGGATTACTGTCTTCGGTACTCATAAGCACAAAAAATCTAACTGTATCTGACTGAGCTCCTATGGATATAAAAGCATCAGTCAAACCCTTTCCCATAGATCTAAATCTGATAAACCCATTGACTAGTTTGGTGCAAAATGACGAAGTACAATTTTTGCGTTCGAACAGATACACTAAAGCGCATTGCTTTTCGGATAACATTTCATTACTAGGTGTACGCTTGAAAGTTTGCTTGCATTTAGTTGAGTCGAATTCTTTAAATTTTTTATATCGTATGTTGGCAAAGCCAAAATTGTTAATTTTCGTTTCAAACTTATTGGCAATTGCAATAATACTTTTTAAGCACTTAAAGCGTAGTTGCATCTGAATTATTTGAAAAATTACAACAGTAGCTGCTATGTTACCATAGTTTGCTGATTCATTATAAAATTCTTCTAGCCGAGTACCTTTATTGCAAGAAAAACATCCTATGTACACTTTGGAATTTTCTTGGAGATCAGCATTAGTTAAAAGTATAATCTTGGATTTTAGTAAAAGTTCAGGAATTTCAGCGTATAAAACGGGAAAATTAGTAATTTCAAAAAAGTTGTGTTCAAAAACCAAAACGATAAAATCTACTTCTAGATTTCCAAAGCCAGGATAATCCAACAAATTATTTTGAAATCTTTTGAACACCAATCTACCCAAATCAAACGCGTGGAAGATTCTGTACCTTTTTGTAATATATTTTATGGGGAAAACTTTTATCAAGCAAGTGTGAGTAAAATTTAATCGCAAGTATATTTTCTCCCGAATGGACTCCACATTATACAGACTGGAAATGGCCCCGGAATAGTTAAATGAGCTGTACAAATATGAGTTATTTGACTGAAGTATCTTTAATTCAAGGAAGGATACATATGTGTCGTGAAATTCTCTCCATGTTTTCTCCTCTGTGGGTGATCCAAGTAGTCTGGGAAAGTGTATTGTGCATGAACTTTCCGAAATAAGTTCAACAAGTTTTAAAACATGATTCCTATGGAAAGTTGGTACGCTAGTTTTTATGATTAGTAGAAAGATTTCAATACATACAATGAAATGCATGGTTGTAATGTAAGATGTTTATGTGTTTACTAATCTAGAAGACTGTAGATATTTACTTAAAATATATTGAATACTTATCAATTCTATCGCTTATTTCAAGTATATTCCAGTTATCTATATATTTGAAAAATGCCGAAAAATTATGTATATTTGCGAACTGTATTGCACAAACATTTTAAAATGTTATTACAATCACGTTGAGATCTTAATAGCTTAAATAATGGCCCAATATTTTAAATATACTGTATAAACTGAATTGATCATTATTTTAAATATTGGTTTCAAAGTTCAGGTGTGAAGGTACTATTTATTTAGACATTCATACGCTTTAATTGGTAAGTTTTCTGGTTTTACTTTATCACTTTTGCTTTAAATTTATGGTTACGAGTAGACATATCATTTGCTGTTCAATTGATACCAAAAGTTTATGTTAGTATTTATCTAGAATAACCAAATGTGGTTGATCAGAGTAGCTCGGATACATGTGCTTGAATTTTATGAAAACACTTTTTAAAGCTTTCATTTTACTGAAAACATGTATAAACCTTAAAGTCTAAATTATGGGGTTTGAAAAACTTAACTTAAATAAACTTTGCCAAAATATAAGAATTTCTTACACCTGGCAGTTTTTCACTATTTAAACAAAAAGTGTGGAAAAGAAAAGCAAGGAAATATGTGTTTAAAAAAAACTTTTAAGTAGTCCCTGTAAATTCTTAGGATACGATTAAACTCTGTGAAAAGGTTGATGTAGAAATTTTACATGTATGTAAGTATTAGTTTGTTTAATTCTACCACACATATTGGAAATTATTACATAACGTTACATAAAAAATACTAATTTTGCCAATTACTTTATAATCAGTTTAAATTAATGTCACGTATTTAATATACTCTCAATTTTAGACACATTTTGGTATTAATCCTGAACCTGTTTATAACTAATAAACATTTACAGTAATGAATTTAAGTTGGTGGCCGAGTTTGTAAACAGATGATAAAATATGTTACCGTTGTGGACAAAATCTGTAATTAAAAAATCTGCTGTTTATGTTCATAACTTCTAAAATGGGAAGATCAATAAGGCTTTTAATTGGTATACCAGTTTTTTAAAACTTACGTTCCATAACATGGAATAGGTGACAATGAACCGATTACTTGCCTTTATACCAATTTGGCCAATTCGCAGTTCAGTCAAAACATAGTCAATACTTTTCATGGAAATTGTTTGTCTGAGTTTCTCTTTCCAAAGCCAAATATTAATGCTATCCATCTTATCAAAATACAAAAAATAATTACACAAATTGTAAATATAATCATTATGAATATAAATTGAACAAGAATATAAAAATATAGTTATATTTATTAGTAATTATTTTACATTAACAACAATTTCAGCAGCTAAAACCAGAATTGCTACTGAAATGCCCATATATTGAAACATGTCCAGTTTGTCTTCCATGCGTCCAGCAAACATCATTCTATCTATGTATCTTGAAAAACTAACAATAAATTCCGCCATATGCCAAGTCAAAATTGAACCAAATCCACTGCTAACTAATTGCGCAAACTCTTGCACTGTTTTATAACTTTGCAGGATGACCACATATTTTTTAGTTGATTCGAATATTTTGCTGTTTAAGTTTGAAGTTTTAATATTTTTATCTACATCGTCAAATATCTGATTTTCAGAACAATCAAGATTTTCTAAGGAGTCAACTTGTTCTTGAAATGCCCTTGATGATAGCCACACTGTCACAGTTGAAAATAGAATGCCAAGGCCAATAAACTTAACAGAAATAAGTCTGGAAGTGTATATTAATCCAGTCATCGCTGCAAACACATACTCTAGATCGGAAATAGGGACTCTTTCAACAGTTGTGTTGGTATTTATGCCCTTGTGAAAGTCAACGAAGAAAAATATTTTGTGAGTTAGATCTAGAAATCCTCGCATCCAATTAGGATCGCGCAAAAATCCAATGAAATAAAATACTTGGTGCCAAAGAAATATAACGAAAATTAACGTAACGATTTTCCAAGTGATTTTATTCAACCAAATTAATTTATTTGGTGTTGGAAGAAGAGAAGATTTCAATTGGAGGAATTCAAATATTTTTGAAAATTTATATGAATCAAACCAAAATAACTTGTGAATGGATATATGTAGGATAGTATGGAAAATCAAAGAAAGAAACTCAAAGTATTGAAGGGGGTCTCTAGAGGTTTGGGTTTTTGCCTTTGTATACCCCCCGCGGTATTGATAAATGTCCATAAGGTAGCCCATTATAGTCAAAATACCACAAAATATTTGTTGTGGCCACCACGTCGAAATATTCCATTTTCTTGGATGGTTTTTATCAGAAACAAATCGGAATGGGGTAAATAAGAGGAAATAGGAAAAATCAAAATAAACTAAAAGCAAATTTTCAAAGCCTTCAAACTTAACCTTTTTCATGGCTTCTAAATTATGTTAGTGCTTTAAATGCTAGGTTATAAATTATGTCGTATCCAATCCAATCTACTCTGGCATATTAATATTTGTGGATTGAATACTTGATAAATTAAATTTACATTTATTAACAAATTAAATGAATGCTTTTTAAATTTTTGTTAATTTTATTCTAAAGTGGTTTTCACAGACTATTACAAATTTTTTAAACAAAATTCCGACATTTCATGCTAAATCCTACGTATACAGTATCAATTGTGTTTACAATTGCACGTGTTTAATACATTTGAACCTTTTAATTTTCAATTTCTAACAATTAAACACGTCATTTACTGACCATAAATATTTCATACTCTCAACCTGAATTAGATTTAGGATAAAAGGTATGAGAAAAATCAATTTTACTTGGACGCAAGTTAATTCTATTACATAGCTAAGTAAACTCTATCACAAATTTGGGTGTTTATTTAGACATTGGGTGCGCTCACTACTTCATAATTGCCTAATTAACATCATAAACTGGACAAGTTATGGTTTTCTAATTGACATAAAATATTAGAGCTTAATAATAAATGTATTATCGAAGGTGACTCTAAACTGAACGACAACCAACATTGGATTAACGATCCATTTTAAACGAGAAAATGATTACAGACACCCCATAATTCCTTTTGCCGAATTAATAAATATACTGAAGCTTAGATTGTATTCTAATCTAAATTAATGTCAATGTTATACTATACTTGTAAGATTCAAAGATGTGGTATTTTGAATTCAAAGTCCGACAATTTTTTAATAACATCGTTTAGACTAATGTAGTATACTTGTTTAAAATCCATGAAGCTTACTAAATTATTGATGCATGTTTAATGTAAATATATGAAAGCAAAAGTCTGTGGATTGCTGTTGAATTTAACATTAGCATACAGTCATATTTGAGTATAAAAAGGAGAGTAGGTATTTTAGTTTTATATGAGAAACTATACTCTATATGTTAGATCAGACTCGATCGATCGTTGAAATTTTTTAATTGATCAAACGTCACCAATCCCCTTACGTTTAAAACTGCTCAGTGCGGTGAAAAATTTACCTTAAAAATGACCTAAAATGTTCGTACACTAGAGAAACCGTATTTTTACAATAAAGTTGAAAAGGATAATTTTTTTCGACATGATCATAAAACCTATTTGTCTACAACACGTATATGCTAAATAAAACAGTATACATGCCTAAAGTTAGTTCAAGTTGTCAATTTCTTGATTAGCTAAACATCAACATAGCACTTACAGTATAGTCGACAATATTTGAGTAGTAACCAATTTGAGTGTCCTTGTCGAAACTAGTTTGCGCGTAATATATTCCAACTGGTTGCTGCGCCCTAATTTTAATTTTCCAGAATCGTCTTGTTCCAACACAAGAGCAAACATGTAGTTTCCAATAATAAATTATTTCAACTCTTTTCTCGTCTACTCTGACAGCCAATGGTAACGTTTGAGTTAGAATTATGTAGGCAATTACTGTTTTTCCAACCATGATTGCATAAACTGCCCCAGGAAATAAATCAAATCCTGTAATACAAATCCAATTGACAAGAAAAAAATAAGGAAGCCAACTCCAAGCATTCCTCCAATAAGTCTCGCAAAAATATAAATCGAAATTTGGTTGATGCAATGAATCTGATTGTAAAAAGTAATGTATCCATGTTTAGTGGTCTTTTGCTTAAAACTCCTAATCCCCGTATATAAAGAAAGCTGCAAGTCATAATTTGTGTAAGGATTACATTGTAAGTTCGAGTGGCTTCTAATGTAGCCCATTGTCCTATAATGTAGAAAAACCCATAACTAAATATCTTAAACGAGCTATTAGACGGATAGTTGGCAAAGTGATGTTTAAGTATGGGACCGAAAGGACTTAATTCAAAATATACTCCGATTGGCCGCAAAAATATTCCAATCATGTGAAAAACTATGGCAACGGTAAAAACAAGAAGGCCTCCAATATCAACCTTTTCTCTGAGAATTAATGCCACGAGTTCTAGAGCAATAAAAAAAGAACTTTAAACTAGTTTTAAAAATTGCTACAAATCATAATAGCTGTACCATCACTTACCATTTTTAAGTAGAATCCAAAGAGAAGATCTATTTTATGACTTAAAATTCGAATTGGTGATTCGTTTATCAAACAGTAAAAATGTATTCATATATTGTATTTCTATTGTATGTGCATGTGGAAGTAAACCAAGTGCCAACACAAAATAAAATGCAACCAGTTCTACTACTAAAGCGTATAATATTACAATTGGGGTTCCCAATTTAGTCGTATTAAACACTTTTGCCTCTACTATGTGACCAATGTATAGAATAATGCATAGAAGCAGAATTAGTGCTGATGTGTACAACGGGATTAGCCGTTTTGTGCGACTTTCTATCGCATTTTTTTCCACGTTTGGTGTAATTTTTATTATGTATGGATACGGTAAGAAGAACTTGTAGAGATAATTATTCAGCTCCCATGTTTTCCATATTAATGGAGTTGCCATGATTAATATATTTGTTCGAAATGTAATTGATTGCTTCAAAACAACTAATTTGTTTCAGATTAAATGTTTTCGAAGAAACTAGTGAGTGTTTTTTTCTGGAATTGGGTTTTGGTGCTGCAGGACATATAGTATGATGATTGGTTTAATAGCTTAAACTATTGCAATATGATGAAGATCCACTGAATAATTCATGAACATGTATAAAAAAAAATACTTTATAATAACAAGTTTGCGGATCCTATGCATAGTCATATTAATTTTAAGTTGCTGAATAAATGTTAATGGTATACATAAACATGTGCACTTTATTTTATTAAGTTAATCAATATTACCCACATAAAGACATGTCAATAGAAGGATAAAACTACCTGAAGTAAAATTTCCAACTTCATTACTTGTATTTAAATATATGATATTAAATGGCTTCTGAATTCCAAAAGATATTTTCTAACAAAATATTTTTTCGCAAGAAAACGTCCACTATATAAACAATTCGACATTGGTATAGTCCGTAGTCAGATATTATGTGGCCACTTTTTCTTGTAAAAAGACCAGCTATATATATGTTTATTACATAAAAAGGACTATCGCGTGAGTACATGTTAATTTTTTTTAAATATTTTCTTCTACGTGGGTAACTTTCCAATGCTTGAATTATTTTCTCCACGTTATTATTATTGCGTTTGCATATTTAAAGAAAATCTTGCCCATTACTGCCGTAAGCGAAGCATTGAAGCATGGATTGAATGTTTTTACAGCAAAATGTTTCAGAATCGTAATCTACGATAAAAACTGTCATAGTATATATATTTCGTTTTGCTCTAGGTTACTCACACTGTACTAGTGTTCCTTGTGAGATTAATATTAAGAACGATCGCAAAGAAGATTAAAAGGAAATATTTTTCGACAACATTTTTTGAAACATTTTAGCATTCAGTAATAGCACGAAGACTCTCACAAAACCGCTCCAAGAAGGAGTATAGAATAAAGTATAGAAGGAGTTATTAGGCTAGACAACAGAATCTATGTGTCAATATGTTTATGGTTATACAACTAGATGGTGAACTATACCCGAATAATTTTGAAGTCTTTTCAGCATTTCCTAAACATGATATTTAATGAAAATATTTTGATGTATTTGTGCGCTCGTTCTTTCAAACAATGTGTGTGGTTCTAATATTCAACTAAACTGTCCACACAACATTTTGTTAATGTCAGTACAACAATTTTCTCCAGTTTATATGTCTTATTTGGTTTGGACTACACGAAAGCTAATATGAACAATGTAGGACTAAAAACGCGTATGCGTATTGTACACTGCATGAACACATTGGCTTTGTGATTTGAAACAATATAAATTAAATGCATGGCAGAGTGGAAGTATATATCAACCATATACTAATAAATTCATTCGGCTTGAAGGTTTATCCTAGCGCTTGATATGACCTGAAATATCAGTACTACTCCCTGGCAGACTCATATACTACAAAAAATTTGTGATTTCCCAATGGCAACACCAGCAGACCAAAATCCTCCATACTAAAGTCGCCGATATGACGTCATTGTTGGCATTGATTTGGTTCATGTCAAAAATCCGTGCAAATTTATTGGCACATTTAACCAAAATCGCAATAGTATTTTGCTCTGACAACTAAAATAGTAGTTCACCATACGGTAAAACTTTTTCAAGGAACCTGTCGTCCATGTGAGACTTTGAATGATTCATGTTTAAATGCATGCGCGTCACCATGGGCTACTTTGTCATTGATACAGTTGATTCACTACATATATAAACGCATATATTGAACTTTGTCCGCAGTTGTCAAAAATTGCCAGTGCTAACAGGTTCTAGTGCTCTGGTTATTCTAAAACATTTTCATTTTAACATATGCAAGTTTATTTTTATTTAAAATGGAGCTGCAGTTAACCCAAAACAATTTTTCAAAAACTATATCATACGTCTACAAATACATAGATTTTTACAAATCCAGTCCCATGGTATGGAACAATAAAAAGAACATTATGGAGCTAAAGTCTGCCAACAAAATGAAATGGCTTAAACGCCGTTTCATTTATGGAATCGTGTACTGCATTATTGGAGGATTTTCAGTTTTCAAAAACTGGCACAGATCTGATCCTCTAACAAAAGGATACGGCATGTTTGGTGTTGGAGGATTCGCCTGGTCCTTATCAAGCTACTACGTATACATATACCGTGGACAAGACTGTGCAAATTTTCTAAACGCATTAATCGCATTCGAAAATAGGGAACTTGTCATGCTAAAAAAGAAGGCAAATTTGAATCTAAACTCGAATGAAAAATCGAGCAAAGAGATATTCATGAAACTGACACTTCTTGTTATGTCCCTGGCAAATCATTGGTGTCTCGTATTTCATTCAAATGCATTTTTTCACCCTTGCTTTCCAATAAACGTGGGATACCACTTGTCAGAGTATTGTCAGGACAGCTTGGGTCTAAATGCAGGGAATATTCCTTGGGACAATCCTCGGGAATTTGCAGTTCGTCTGATGATTCTGGTAACTGGATTATTTATGTGGTTAAGCATATGTTCTAATTCAATGGGTGTTGCAGTTCTACTTATAGTTAAAGGGCACTGTATCTCAACTTACATTAACTACTATACCAGGTAATCGAATATCATTTCCAATAATTCAAAAATTGCGTAAAAATTTCTTTTAATTCGATTTCGTTTTTTTGCAGGTTGTCCAAAGTACAAAATCTTACAAATCGACAATCTAAACATGTGTGTATGCTATTTCGTCAAATCCAAGTAATGCTTGCAGAATTCCGAAACATTTATTCAACAAAAGCAATCCTTCCAAAGGTCTTTGGAATGGTCATTGTACAAATCACCATGGCATTTATATGGATTGACCTTGCTCGTCGAGAAACCAGCGGTGATAATATTCATATCATTGCTATAGGTGTATTTTGTAGCGTACAATTGTTACTTATGTGCTTGTATGGTTTTGGAACTCTGGGAAAAGTATACGGAACATCGGTTTCTTCAAAAGAAGAAATTCGAGCAAATAAAACAGCTATGAGGAAAAAACAGTACAGGAAATTTGTCAATGCTTGTCCTCTTCTGAAGATAAATGTTGGGGATCAGAATTTCTTGGAACCGAGTACACCTCTCGTCATAGAAGAAGTAATTGTTGATAATTTGATTGGGGTTCTTGCAGTTTAAATGGCTTATAATGGTATTTTATTGACAGGTTAGTGTGGCTTCTCTTTTAATTAAACATTACCAAAAAAACAAAAACAACAAATAGATTTGATAATATAAGAAAACTAATTTTAACTGCTTTCTCTTATGATTTCTCAGACTGGATGACTCGGTAAAATTAAAAATATAAATTTATCATTTGTCATTTCACATAATAATTGTATCGCGTTCATTTATATTATTTATTTGTAAATAAAATTTAAATACAATTATCCAATTTACCATAATCGAAAATTTACAATGGTGCCTGCAATATTAGGGAAAGTCATTCTATTTATGAATAGTGACATGTTGACAGGAAAAACGTTTTAAATTCCAGTTCTCAAATAATAGATACTAACTATTTGCTTATGTTGATCATGTGATTGCATGTTGTTTACTGAGTAATAATCTATCACTGCCCTATAAAGCCTCACTATCAGCTTAATTTTGAAGGTTATACATTAGTTTTTCCTTGACTCATGCAACTTAATTAATTTTTATGGAGGAAATTAGTATACAAAAGCGTATTAATTTACTACATAAAGTAATTTGACTAAAGTTGTCAAATAGCATTGTTACTTTAAAGAAAAAATTTGCAAAAATTTAAACAACCATGTCTACCTTAAAGTCTGTAAAGTTGATATTGACGGTATATTTTTTGCAGGTGGCCTTGTTACATATGGTATATTCACAATGCCCCAGAACAACTGATCATATTGCAAATGTCTCAACCGTAGACCCCGACAAGATCACACCAGAATCTGAATTTTCACAAGACCCAGAACGTTTCCTTAGCTTCAATGCAGTTGTAAACGACTGTATTGGAAAGCCAGGGACCACAATTCCTTCCAACGGTGAGTCAGGATCTTTTGGTCTAAACCCGCTTCCAGACGGCTCTGGATATCAGTTTTATTTCAAATCACCTGGTCAAACCGGAATACACGCCACATATTTGCAGACCAAGGAACATTTAACCATTTCTGCTGGGATAAGGAACACTTTGGTTGTAACTCCAATGTTACAAGGATGCTAAATTTACGTTAGAAAAAATCTGGAAGGCACTTTGACAATATATCATCATTATCGTAGTCAGACTGATCAGCTAGAATGCACCCCAGAAGGACGTTACGTTGTGATTGGTGGACGACCAGAGTGGTTTGACGATGTTTACGAATTTGAAGAATACAACGGAGGGAATTTTGACGACCCGAATGCAGCAACATGTGACAAGTATCGTCCTGAGGGTGGCTTTACTATGGCGTCGCTCCCATTTTTATTGGAGAGGGCAGGGGCATGGTGGTTTCTCGACCAAACTGTTTGCTACGACCAAAGAAATCCTGCAGGTTATTTTGTTAATTTGAAGCTGATTGACTTTCGAATTCGACAAATACGACTTGCAGCATAATTTTCTGTTTGCATAAACAGTCTCCGTTCCTTATTGAAATATAGTTATTTTAAATAGTTATAAATTATATTGACATTTTAAAAGTTCACTAATAAGATTAAGTAAATAAAGCAATTTGGGATTCCTCTTGAAATTTGTAAAACGCCAACTTTACTACTCAGGGTTAATAAGCTCAATGTTACATTTAGCTGCACCTTATATTTCTAAATAAATATTTTATAAAAACTGTAAACTTAATAGTTGTTATGACGTCGAAGTAAATGTAAATGTGTAAATAAAATTGAATAATTCTATTCACATCAAATTAATTAAAACTTTGCTCGAACACTGTTAACGGTTTAGTTTTTTCCGTATAGCTAATAAATCTGTCCACAATAAACTACAAAAGAGATATTTATGTAGGGAATATGGTTCTCATGCGTCTAAAATGTATGGGTTTTACCCCTTTTTAATTCAGATTAATCCCCGAAAAATAAATCGCGTGAATTTGTTTGCCCCCTAAATATTTATTGCCTTAAGATTAGCTTATTCCTTAAAATTTACAATATTTAACAGAAAAGCAGGACTATTTACTTAAATAATGCTTTCGTGACTTTTTTTTGGACGATCTGGTTCACGTTTCATTCCTAAACCTGCAGTAGTAGCAGGTTCTTAGCACGAAAAGTTAGCAAAATGTTAATAGGAGCAGTTATCCCACATTTTAGGCACTCAAGAATCACTTCTTTTTGTTCGTCAGTCATTCCATAATTGAGAGATCTGTGGTTTTTGTGGTCCACACCGTTTGTTGTGAATACAAAAACGTCATTCGGTAAAAAAAATCCTTAATTTTGAGAGACATTCACTTCCATGTGCACAGTAAAAATCAATACGTTCGCTATTTTTTTGGACACGCTTGTCTCTACATCTCCAGTCACGCTTTAGTTCCTCCTCTGATATTTGGACTTCCTTCCATTTCAAACGCCTTCTTCCAGTTAAAATAAAACGATCGCTATTGGAATCTGAATCGGTGTCTGACATTTTAAAAAGTTGCTGCTGTCTTATTGTGTTTACGGTATCTTAGCTTGAAGTCAACTGACATGAAGGAACACTTCAATTAAAGCTTGTCATATAAAAAATAATATGCATGCAAGTAGTAATTCTACGATGCATACAAATACGTACACACAATACACTTACTATATATGCATGCATTCATATATATGAAGAATTACTGAAGTTAAGGTAGCATTTTCAAAAGATACTTTTAGGGGGCAAACAAATTCATTAGATTTTTTTGTCGGGGGATACATAGGATTAATTTGGGGGAGGACAGTGCAATAAAAGGGGGTCAACAAATCCTATGCCTTGTTAAATAATAAGTTTCAAAAAATTACTCTGTAAGTACTATAGACTTTTAAAAAATGATTCGACTTGGTCAGGAGTACTAACAATTTTTTAAACAATTTTGTTATTAAAATATGAGCCGACGATACAGAACCTACAGGACAAGATTTTTAAAGAAGTATAGCCTAGTTCTAAAGATTATTTAAAATATACGCTATTGACCTAATCCATTTAATCCTATTTCTTGCTTGAGCCAATTGAGTTATTGTACAAAATTGGATAACGTTTAGGTGCTAGTCACAGAAAGACAAACAGCCAGTTGGGTCATGTTGGTACACTCATACCTTATTCTGTACTATAGTCTAATAAATAATAAATTCACTTGACAACATTTATATATTTTTTGTAATAATAATTTGTGCAAAGTCCCCAGAAATGGTACTTGACTCTAATGAAGTTCCTACAAAACTTGGATAGGTTTTCATCATAAAATGAAACCTTGCTCGGTATAAAAGGAAGCCCAAATATTAATTTAGTTCATTTTACAACTTAATTCGCTAATTAAAACACAAAATATAATATTCAGGCATTCCATGAAAATCAGTTCACATTGATCATTCCCGTCAATAGAAATATATTAACAAGTATCGAAACAATACTTTACATACTGTCCAAAATTATAAATAAGATGCTTTATAAATGTTGAAAATGGGGTGATTTCGAAGATGTAACTGATGAAATCTTAAATCGACAGCAAAACCAAAAACGCCCACTT
>JAQFZG010000076.1:0-56459 GCA_034695465.1 Entomobrya nicoleti
AATTTAGGAAAAAAACGAAAATTGTAACAAATTAGCTGTCTTTAAAAAGGCTATTAGATTTTCAGATTAAAATGTACGATTTTGGGAAGAATATTTTAGATTTTAGACGAAATTTTCTGGTTTTCCGATAAAAAATTAAAATTTATGGAAGCATATTATATATTTTTTAGGCAAAATGATGTTTTTTGGCCTTGAAAGTACGATTTTTGGAGGAACTATTTAGATTTTAGATGATATCTTACGATTTTTTTGAGAAAAAATTACATACATAGAAGAGAATTTACGATTTTTGGATGAACATTTTAGATTTTTTAGCGATTTTAGGACGTTTTTTAAAGATTTTACGGGTTGGCAGAAACAGAAACTGAGATTGGGTGAAAAGTACATTATTTCGGCAAAAGTACACTTATTTGGAATGTTCGTTTAAGAGCTTTTGCAATTATTTTTAAAATTCGGAAGCACAGAGTGTTCGCCGAAGTCAAAATTTTGGAAGTGAGCAAAATTTTGAAAAGTACATTTCCGCCTTCGGCGGAAATGTACTTCCAAATTTTTTTTCTTCCCAAGTGTACTCCTAGTGAGACTAGTATTCTACTACAACTTTTCCATGGCTGCCAAGAAAGCAAAAGTATCGAGAGAAAAAAATCCAGTTCTCATACACAATGTTTGCGCGATACATCCCCACATAACTTCATACCATCAACAAAAAAAATCCCTCAGAAAAAAAAATTCTCTCTCCACCATGCAATAAAAAGCCGTTTTTCATTCACTTTTCATATACGTACGCTTGAGAGAAACAACGAAAACGCTCATCCCTGTACCTCCTCCACCACTTTACCACCTCACAATACCCCGCATCATCATCAACATGGAATTCTACAAAAGAATTCAATTCTCTGCTGAAACAACATCAACAAGCATACAAGCCATAATATTCATCCTTGTTGCCAGACAGGTATGTATGCCCTATTGTTAACTTCCCAATGAACCCGTCCTCTCTCACACAACTCTATTCTCTACTACTGAGATTTTTTTAATTCAATTTTTTTTTTATCAAACTACATTGTATGCTTTGCTAACTCCCACCAACCATACCAAAAATCCTACGTTGATCCGACTCACGTAATATCATCAGCTATATATTTTCAACACGAAACTAAACGAACAAGACTGACGACGCGTTTCTTTCAGAGCACCACCACAACTTTCAACTCACCCAAAACTCCGTCGTGTTTATAAAGCACATCTTCAAGAAAACATATCACGACAACGATAAAGCATTTCGATACATTCTTTTTTTCTACAATAGGTGTGTGCACACACACCAACTCCAGTAAAATGCAGCAGTGAAACCCCATCGACTACACCAAAAAAATATATTCCTCCCCAGCAACCACCACCATTTGACTTTGACCTAACAGCCATGTATAGGCTGGCGCATGCAAATTTTTTTCTTCTCCCTCTCTATTTCCTCCCCAAACACGCATATACGTGATTTTCCCACAAGAAAAAAAAATCGTTTGACAATAAAGAGAGAAAGGTGGACACCTCTCTAAAAAAAAAGTGTTCATGATGACGATGACAGCCCCACGATAACCAATCGCAGACCACAAACGCAACCCGAAAATGCCCGGAAAGCAAATACCCGAGTACTCACGATGATACTGAGCGTGCTAACTGAAACGAGACGGAATAGAAGGATAAAATTCCTTCAGTAATGTAGTCAGGGATTATATGATTTTCAGCTGCGAAACGTTATTGAACTAACCTTTACACACCAATGTGTGTAGTTCATGGAAAGACTTTGCCTCTAGGAACAAATATAAGAAGCTAAAAGGCATACGACCGTGTATTCATTTTTTTCCAGGAAATAAAATGCTAGTTTACTAAAATTGGTTGAGTATAAAACTGTCGTGTAATTTTTAAGTGGAAGGATACGTAATGAAATTTGTGCATATCAAAAAATATAAAATCCAGGACAAAGCTTAGTCGTGTACATGTGATGCAGACAGGATACATGTTCATTTCGCAATTTCAATGAACTGAATAGCGATTCACCCGAATCGATAATCAGGAGAAAATCAAAGGTACTCATCACATCAAGCTATATCGCAAACATTTTATACCTATTTATCAACTTTACATTTTTTTCAGACACGTAGTCTCAAATCACCCCGAGTATCAGTCACAATGCAAAGTTTGTGTTAAAAATTAACTTCCACACAAATCCACCACCATCATCATTATCATCATGATCAGCCAGACATTTACATCAAAAGTTAACTATCCTTTGCAAACAATCTGCCCGTAAACAATGCAAAAGAGAATAGCCCCTGAGGGCATGAATACAAAAAAATGGATATACACACAGCGAGCAAAACAAAACGCTTTAACAATGCATCGCACAAACATTGTTACGTTTTACTGCTTTTTTAAAGCTGTTACGTGTACGCTGAAGCAGATATTTGGTTTCATAATAACCATACACATAGTTTTAATGTTTTACATGCGTTCGAGAAAAATGTATATGATGAAGCTGTACTTTATATTATTTCATACGACCATATTGATTATGAGAGAGATTTAACACAGCAGCAGGCGATGTGATGGATGCTACATTCTACACAGCTTGTGTGCAAGAATAAATATAAAAAACTGATTGCGCTTTTTTAGAATGCTGAACTATTCAGGCTGTAAAGTATGCACAGAAAAATGGCATATTTTTTTGACAATATTTTTTTTGAAACTCAACTTAATATTCAATTATTCAATCTATCAAAAATACGGTAAGTTTCACTAAAAGTAAAAATTTAATCCATGATATAAATGAAAATCAATAAAAAAATCACTACACACCATGTGCGAATGCAAATAGAGAAGACAAAATATTTAAACATCTTTGATCTTGATAACCATTCAATGACCTCGTGTTATGGTATTCACTTCTGCAACTCCACCAGACCAGATGCATACAGATAAAAAAAATTGAGAAGAGAACAGAAGTTTTATAACCCATCAATACTGTCATACAAAAATAATGACAAGTTAAAATAGTTAATGAGAAAAAAGTATGCCCATTCAAAAAGTTCATTTACACTCGATCGAAATTATACTCGTTCGTCGACGCTGTCGGAAATGCCAATAATGTTTTGTAATAGCCAATTATCAGGAATAAAATAAATAAATGTCAAAAGGTTTTTATGCCGCCACACTCTACCGGAATAATTGCCTTGTGGAGTGTGTGGAGTAACGTACTCTGTACCCGTCTACCTATTTTCCTCTCAAATAAATTACCGTAAAATTAACAACTCAATAAAATATCATGGAATCAAAAAACTACGTTTGGAAAAATCAAAACGGCACTCGAGGAAGAAGAAAAAAGAGGCGAACATGTTGTGAAGCGAGTTGTTCTAAAAATATAATTTTTTTTCCTCTCTCTCTCTGAAACCGTTCGGGAGTTGCCGTTGAAAAAACGGCGAAAAGTAACGGAAAATTGTGACGAATACACACGATTGAAATTGTGCACAGATAAGATATATATTTTTTTCTACGTTATTTTTTTGCTACATTGGTTTTCTAGATGAAATTTGTTATTGTGGATTGGATAAGTGTTTTATTGATATACAATCATTTAGAAACAGGACTTATTTACAAGTGCATTTTGGTAAAAGCACTTTGGCATATATTGTTTGGAGGAGGAGAAGAGATTTTTTGTACACGACACCCTCTCTTACAAACTTATCTGTTTAAATTATGTGGAAAGATTTAACGATACTATCCGATCACTTCTTCATGAGAGGGGAAAAAAATTCCTTACGCGTTTGCGTGAGCCAAGAATTTTTACACGAAAAAAATAGCATTGCAAAAATATATAAATCTAAGCAATGGAAATGAAAATCTGAGAGGGCACTTCTACATCTATCTCTTGAAAACAACACACACGCTAAAAAAACCCTAATCTTATTGCATTTAATTTCACACAAAAAAACTATGATGATGTAGCTTGCAAATATGTAGTACAGTAGCAAGCGTTTTTTTTTGCACAAAAAAAAGAGTCCACTTCCGAAAAAAACCGTTTTGACTTCCGAACACGAGAATGTACGTTAGAAAGAGAGACGAGTCTGTAAAACCCGCCATCCAGAGTTTCTAACATAGCCAAGCCTACAGTTTTTGGATGGAGGGGGGATATTATTTTTTTGAGGGGATGTGTTACGTAAGTGTGGTCGTTGACGACGCTGAACGCTGCTTCTTGCAATGAATGTGTAAACTGAACAACTTGAAAATATTGCGTCAGAGAGAGCTTAAAACCAAAATGTGTGATGACCTGCACGGCTTTGAACCTTCTTTTAAAATAATTTTTCTGATTAATTATTCCAAAAGTACTTACATGTTTGGAAAATAATCCATATTGATAAACGACACGGGTAACTTTTTTCAAATTGTGTAGCACGACTCTCAGCAGACTACTGGATTAACTCTGGACCTAGCAAATATATGCAAATCACGCTTTTAATGATTTATGGCTTCACAAAAATATTGGCTTAAAAATATGATAAAATTATATTTCATGATAACGTTAATTATACAAAACGGAATCATTTTCTTCTCTTTTGTTCTACCATGATGGATAAAGACCTATGATAATACTGAATACGTTGATAACTAATGATTCTTGGTGAAATTACATATTTAAACTATACAAAAACGTTACTAAAGTTTTACACAACTTTGAATTAAAAGAAACGAATCTAAACACTAAATCCTATACACTAATTCACCTGTCAATTTAACTACACGATTCAAAATGTTCTTTGTTAAAAACTAAACTGGAGAATTTAGATATTGAGCTGATGTGATTAAAATCAGACGGCTCTCATGAGAACCACTCACCCTAATTTTGTGAAACACAATTTAAAATTGGAACGGAATACCGGATGATCATAAAATTGTTTTTGACAGGATGTTTTATTTTGCGAAATGGAAACTGAATGGTTTCTACACCGTGTATCCTAAGTCGTTGTCTAACAATAAACTAGATGTATCATGATTTGATATCTTTGATGAAACATGATAGAGCTTCAGTTGCACTGATTGCTTTGGCTGGCATATTTTCCACCTTGACGAGTGGAGTGATTGTTGGGTTGGGGACGACATGACGACTCTCGTCATTTTTTTCTTGACGGAACTAAACCACACTGGATAACGTGACATTCCATGAACATGTGTGGTGTCGGTGTCATATGTCATTTGGCTTGGGGACTGTGAGGACAGGTGCAACCAAAACAATAAACATTGACAGATGATTGGTTAAGTGATAATGGTTTGTTTACTGTTTTGATTTCTTTTAAATGTGATAGCATGTTTCATTGAATTTTTTAAAGGTTAATTTTTTGTTTTTGTTTGTTTTTTTATTTGGAAACAGGTGACAAGGCTGTAAAACATTGACAATGGACAATGCAGGATTGTTAATCTAGAACAATCAAAGATGTGACGATTGGTAAATTGAAGTGTGTGCAACTTTTTGTCGGAAAACCTTTTGGAGAAGAAGAACAAAGTAACTTGATTCAATTACAAGGTAATTAACAAGTGACAAAAGTGCAATCAATTTAGGTAAATTACACAATCAATCATTGCTAATACAATTCTAATTGTGTATTGTATTTACAGCAGTTTAATTGGCCTGTTTTAACCTGATTGGGATGCCGAAATGGAAGGAACAGCTCAATTTAATCAAACAAACTAACTGAGAGACAAGCTAAGCTATTGGAAGATACTGCCACTATATCGGTTATGCTCGTTAACTCAACTTTGAAGATATTCGCCAGTTTAAACACTAATTCACCCGACATTCACAGTAATTTACTCATTTTTAAACTCTAAAACAATTAACTTGACCACTTACCTGGTGCGTTTCAAAACTCCAGATAACGTAGTACCGTCACCAGATAACACCCAAACTTGTCAACAGTAAACCACTGATACTGATTAACGTAATCGCATTTAATTTCTAAATTCAAACGATTTTAAACCCACTCACACTGTACACTTTTTCGCTCCAAAATCCGCCGTGATACGCGAAACGTTGTAATTTTTCCAAAATTTTGAAACCTACTCAACTCACTTTGACTAACTACCAGACTCTTCTACACGTAGACGCCGTGTTACAGCAATTAAATTTAATTCAATAGTTTTATGTGTTGTATTTTTTGAAAATAATATTCTACTTCTAAATATGCCTCCAAAGTGAACTCACACACAGACTGTATACACAACAAGACCAACGTATATATAAATTCTAGAGGAGAATTTTTTCACACAAGAGTGTATATATCCAAAGCGTTTAGCCAATAATATTAGGTATATTTTTTTTCTGTAAGAGTCCCTACTAAAAATGATACCTCATACATTATAATGTTTAAAAATCGAAAGATGTCTGCCAAGCCTGAAGCCAGAGGGCCAGAGAGAGAAGAGAACCCACAACCGCACTTTCTTTTATACATACAAGGTACACAAAAATAGAGAAAAGTCGTCATTTATTTTATCCTTAAAACGTAGTACGTATAAAAACGTACATACTCCACCGAGTATACTTATTTTTTTATCCACAAACATTGTTCTCTCATTAATTATATCACCTTTCATATTTAAAAAATACTCCATTACGTAAAATAGCTTTGTAACATTCGTTTATTTATATTCCCATGTCATAGGGCGAAATTTGTGCTAACCTCCCCACCCCAAAAATTTCACCCCCATCACCCCTAAAAGCAAGGTGCAAGGAATATGAACACCCCATCAAGAGTCTACTTCCTCGTACGGGGGTTTAGGGGGCTTACATACATCCATACACACACGCTTCAAGAATTGAGATTTTACATTCACACAACCCTCTAAACTAAACTATACCTTTGCTGCATGGGATGCCACCTAGCAAACTATTCGACTTGCTCGGAAACCCATCGCGATACTTTATCGCACTAAACTAAACTAACCCTCTCTCTCTGGATTTGCACCTAGACCCAAAGTCATGTTGCTTCTCTGTACATTCAACATTGTCTGTAGTATTACACCGCCCCCGTCACGGTCAGAAAGAGTAGCCTCTTTACAGCTTAACAACAAGCCAGCAAGGAGCATCGGGGATTGTATATGCGTAAAAAATGGTTTTATCGAGTTTAGTCGTATGAGCCCGATGAGAGTTTATGATACTTTTATGAGTATTTTTGAAACATTGTAGAAATATTTTGGAATTGTTATAAAATGACCAGGTTTTAAAAATGAAATAAAGTTTTTCATGGAAATTTTTAAAGAGTGAGTTGATTTACATGACATGTAAAAAAAATAGTTGTCCTTGGTCATTTAGATTATTGATTAGAGAAAATATGCAAGTTAAAATATGTTTTGTTCATTTGAAACATTTTTTTCGTATGTATGTTCATTGTAGCTTGAAAATAGGTAGGTTGAAACTATGTAATTTTTTAGCTGGATATTTTACAAAGAAGGCTACTGCGTTTTGCGTATCGATTCTTCTCGTCCTCTCACTCACTCTCTGCTCTGCTCACAAAAAGAACGAAATATTTATAAAAGGCTTATATAAGAAAACACGATGATGATCATTATGTGTAAAAGAAATATTTATACCTTACAAAAAACTTTTTTGACTAAATATACCCCTACTTTATATGCATATATACTAATGTTTACACCCCTATCGTAATATAAAATTTTGTAGTATGCACATTCAAGTAGGTACACAATCACAGAGAGTATACCTTGAGTGTAAACTAAATAAAAAAAAGTTAACTGCGGCGTGAATCAGAAGACCAGCGTGTTAAATTTTTGACATACCAGTTAGTAGTTTTTTTATCAATGATTAATTGGCCCGGTTTTATAGATTGTTGTTAGTTTGTCAACATGGAGCTGCAAGAGGACGTAGTTGACACGTTTCTCAGGTACGGGCTATTTGTCGGGGCGATCTTCCAACTGATTTGTATAGGAGCAGTTATCGTGATGCCGGATAACAAGTCAGAGTGCTGTCATGTAAGCGTGTTATAGTTATTATGTTGAAGTCATTGAGTACAGTTATTTTAATGAGACATTTGATGTTTTATTTAACTTTTTCGTTCTTTTGTGTCAACAGGATTCAGATTGCAGTGAAGACGAACGTTCGATATCGGACCAGGGCAGCCCACACATCTCACCTCATCACAAGCATCACAACAGACAGAAGCGAGACAAGAAGAAAAGGCGTTAATTGTCATTAACGTGTTGTTATTTATGGTTGTCAATCAGTCATGTAAATAGTTTTCCTTTTTTTACCACCACCACCCCATCGCATATATTTATTGTCCGCTTGTTTCTTCCACCGACTTTTTATATTTTTGTAAATAAAAAGAGAACCGACTTGTGTTTTTGTTCATCCAACCATACAACGTGTTTTTTTATTTCATTACTACTGCACTATAAATCTTAAACAAAACAAAAACAATAACACTGGAATAAGATTAAATATTAATATGCATATTTCACTACTACATCAAAGATTTTTTTCTTAGATTCATGTTTTTCCATTGGAGTTTAAATTTTAATCAAGTTTGCTGATGATCCAGAGAGAAAAATTCAGATTTTTTTTTGGGGTGTGAGGGAACAATCTTTTACACTACAAGATACAGTTTTCATCTTAAATTTCATTGCAACCAGCTCGTGTTATTTTTTTCTGAAGGAGAGCAAACTAACCGCTCAATAAATAGCTTTTACAATCAATTTAACTTTGTTACTTTGAAATATACAATTATATAACTTACGAGAGAGTTTCAAAGAGAAAGAAATTGTGTTTATGGCTAAGAAAAGACGAGCTATAAATGTGTTTAACAATTAAATGTTGACCATCCACTCTGTTTACTTAGTTTTGAAATTACGCAACTACACTCTTCCACTCTAATTTTTACGCTAGGATTCTATTGTTTTTAAATTCAGTAAATAAATTTAACTGGGTAGATAGCAAGTTAATTTTACATTTTTCTTCTAAACAGCAACATTTCTCATTCTTTACATTTTACATCTACTCTGGATTTTTAGGAAATACAATAATGACATGAATGTTTGTGAATGTGTACTAGTTGGAATTTTTTACTAAACTGCAATATAGAGACACTTATAACTTTACTTTTGCTTAAATAGAGACAAATTATTATGCATACAAGAAAATTGATTATTATGACAGAAATTTAATTTTTTTTATCATGTAACAACTCTGCTATTCTTTTCTCAAAACACGGTCAAACTACTGACCAATAAACCACTGGAACAAGGAACGGAAAATCATTTTTTTTAGTTTCAAGTTTCAATAGGTTCCTCGACGCTGCTGCTGGGCTTCACTTAATTTTTACCATCAAAAAATTATGCAGTACAAGTAAAACTACGATTTTTTACAACACTTTTCTGCTTACTACACTTGTGGCTAAAAAGTAATTAGAGAACAAAGCTAAACGAGAAATCCTTAGTACGGTTATCTTGAAAACTACGAGAGAACATGAAAATTACACACTAATAATATTCAGATATCATCATGTTGATGAAGCGAAAAGGTGCCGAAACACGCTAAAAACTACGGTTAATTTTACGGTTTCTTTTCAAACAACTCATCATTTTCATCACAAAAAAGTGCATTACATTTTCCAAACTAGACTTATGACTTATATGTTTCAATTCATATTTTTTTTACTCTTTTGTAAACGGTAACTTGTGTAAACTGGATAAATTTACGACGGGAAATAAACGGTATCATCGATATCGACAACACACACTCAAGTTCAGAACATCTACACTTGCATGAGAAGCATTCATAGCAAGCATTGCAATTATGTATACTCGTCATCATCAAAAAACCGAAATTTTTCTAAACATTTTTCTCAGCATTGTTAAGAGGGATGGTCGCGTTTTTTTATCATTGATAAATTGTCTAAAAATGTGTGAGGAGCAAAAAGATTTTACTCTTGTCCTATTCAACTTGGTTTCATTTTTCATATAGCATTTTTTTCACGCAACAATTGACGCATCAGAGGAGTTTGTTCATTTAAAAATTATAGGAATCGATAAAGTCTCAAGAGAAAAAAATCAGATTTTTCTCGGGAGATTACATTTTTTTGTCACTGTTTTGTATTCTGGGAAATTAAATTTGTTTACATAGCATGTGTTTTCACAGACTGAAGTAAAAACAGCAGGTATATATGTTATACGTTGCAAATTACACTTTTGTTGTTGGTCTCGGGACATTTTTTAAAATGCTTGTAGGATTGGATGGTTGTTAAATTTTTATACATTTTTTTATACGTGATATATTTTTTTCTCTTTTAAAAATACCACAAAGTTAGTCAAATATTTTTTTCATTAACGTTATACCAAAAAAACTGGCCAAAATATTCTCTGTTTTCTTGATTATTTCTGTTTTGTGTGTAGTAATAAATTAGCCTTCCACTTCCACTTGAGCCTCATCTGCGGATTTATAATTTATCTTGTTACGAATATGGAAATGGGGGCCTTTATACGCGTATGTTTAAACCACACTTACTTGCTTCGCCGTCAACCAGACTAGAATCGTTGGCATCGCCGTTCTCTACGGTTGGGGAGGAACCATTTTCAGTGGATGGCCCAGCGTCAGTTCTATAATGGAAAATTAAACGTTTAGGCTCCAGTTTTACCAAAAATTGCGATATATCTTAAACTGATAACTAACCTATTAGAAGGAACTTCCTCGACTTCCTTAAAGGTAACTCCTTTCGTCTTTGGCGAGGTACTTTGTCCATTCGCAGCGGAAACTGTTCCGTTAGCTGTCTTTGCATTTTCTGCGGGCTTGCTCTTTATGATCGACTTCTTCTGAGCAAAACGTGACTAAAATTAGTAATCCCTTTCTAGATTAAATATAAAATGTATGTACGACACAAACCTGATTCTTTGCGGGATTCTTCTTTTGCCATTGTCCACCTGCTTGACCCCCAGCCCTGTTTGGCACTTTGTTTGCCCCTGAGATTCGCATCTGATCAAACAAAGACAGCTGCAGAAATAATGGGGGTTATATTATTTATTAATCCTCAGACATTATAGATTATCAATTTACTATGTACTTTACCTGGATATTTTGGTTAGGGTAGCCCCCTGGTGTCATTGGCACACGCATATTTCTACCTCCCGCAGCAGCAGCAGCAGCGGCAGCCAACGAATTAGTGAGATTTCCATTTGGCCCATAATTAGCCCCCCAAGACCCAACAATCATCCCAGCCACTTCCAAATGTCCTCCTCTCGGCTGCACTCTTCTCTGTCGATTTGGAAGTTCTTGAATTAATGGCACTGTTCCAATCCCCCTACTCTGTAATCCTAGTAAGCCTCCAGCAGCTGCAGCAGCAGCAGCCGGATACCCGGCAGTTCCATACAGTCCAGCAAATGCATTGTTTGCGTTAGCCGTTGAAAGCCCGAAAGGGTTAGCTCCGGCAAGAGACGAATTAGCACCAAGGAGGCGGTTCCTACCACCTCCATTAGAAGCTGCTGCGGCTGCAGCCAGCTGTTGTAAGGGGGCCACAGATCTTGCTTGACCTATAGCAGTTGCGGGGTACTGGCCGTGAACATATTTGACTCCCCCGGGAGGGGCAATCATTTGATTCATCAGAGGGGCTGCTAATACAAGAGATATTTTATTAATAAAATACACCAATATAATGGTTAGAATGACATTTCCAAACAACCCAACTCACCATTGTTCGCAAACAAAAACGATGCAGGTATTTGGGGAGGAACGAACTGCACTTTAATCCCGTCCAAAATGGCCATTCTTAGCTGGTCAATGTTAAACACGAGATCCATTTTGAAACCGCAAATCTCAGCTAGCGTCTTGCCAAGTGCTTGCTGCTCCAGTATGTAGTTGAACACTTTCCCGTTGAAATACAACCAGGGACAGAAGAGCATGTATGGAATTGGAGCACCGCAAGCGTCGTTCGCCAACAGCGCCATTTCGCAGCCCTCCATAAACAGATGGGAGAGGTGGATTCCACGCATTGTCAGATTGGACACCTGTAAAAAGTTGATAATGTTAATGGAAAGGACTACAGGCATCTTAATATGCTATTTAAAAGCAATATATACCTCAATATCTTGAGCAATCGTGGGATCCGTCATATCCTGAATGAAGGCTTGGGCAATAAATGCTTCAAGCTCTGATTTTCGCATCACCTTTTTCTCCGATCCGAGTATGTACCTAGAATTGATGTAAGGAATTGTTAGTCACCTGTCATTGTTAGAACGGATGTAAACGAAAGAATACTCACCTCAACACGCAGGTCAACACGAGCATCTGTTGCGGGACACAAGTGGAATCCAGAATAATGGCCTTATCTGACTTCATAATTGTAAGAAAAGCTCTGATACGCTTTCGCTTGCATTCCTCTTGATCCCTAAACAAATAAAAATTTGGATTAACTCACTTGAAAGCTTGAGAATGGTCTACGAAAATCAACAGGGACATCCTGAACTCACCCTAGCCAAAGTCTCTCAACAGTAGGAACTCCCCAACCTATCTCAACTGCATTTACAAACTGCGTCTTGTTCGTCTTGAGAAGCGGACAAAACATCGTCTCCTTCACCTGGATGGTCGGAACCTTCTCGTTTCTCTGCTTTGCAAGGAACTGGAGATGATGAAGATTGAACAAGATGGCGTAGACTCGTTGTCGCAGTGGACGGAACAAATCGTGTGCCTTGGGAAGTTCATTGTTCTTCACATCTTCTATCAACGCTGGCAGCTTCACTTCCTTCTGCTCAAACAACAAAAACTTTGTAGCTACAACCGCAGCACACGAGATTTCCAAATTACTCAACTGCCACTTACATTTTTCAAAATCTGGCAAATATACGGCGACATGAGACCACTTTTGTGACGACTGATCGCGACGTTTTCAATTTCTGGATTGATTCTGTACAGCAGCTTGTCTAACGAAGATGTGACCTTTGTAGCAGAGGTGCTTGGAGATGTTGCATCAGGTGCGGTTGTACCGTTACTGTCCCCGTTAACTGTTACGCTTTCCGTCTCTGCACTGCCATCTGCGAAGACCTTTGACACGTCTCCCTACAACAGCACAGCAGTCATGCGTTTACGATCGGAATCACAATTTACTACTCTTGTGTGCAAGCAAACTTACCTCAAGCTTCTGAGTATCAGACGGCAGAGATGCTCCATCACCGGAAGCAGTCGCGGTCCCACTTGGTTTAACTTGTTCCCCTTTCTTTTCCTTCGTATCCTTCTTGGAATTCTTCTTCTTATCCTTTGACTTCTGATTAGTTGCCACTTTTGTATTGTTAACGTCGAGATAATACCGGAGGCACTTTACTACTCTCTCAGAAAGCACCCGAAGCTTCTCTTTCTCCTCATCCGACTCGACTTTTGTGTTCGCTATGACCTCTCCAACTTTCTCCGGCTCGACATCTTCCAACATCCGTGTAAACTGAGCGATCTTTTCTATCACAGATGCTTTGGTTGAAGAGTCCACTTGGAGTGAGGAAAAGAAATCTTTGAGATCGGTTTCAGATAGCAAGTGGTTTCCCAAGAGTGCTGCAAATATGAAAAACCTCTCTTTTGGCAGATCAAGAGTCTCGAAGACCTTTTTCAGTTTTACTTCCACTGTTTCAAGAGATCCCTGCAGAACACAAATGATGAGCAATCTTAATTCACTGACCACCAATTTGTTTTTACTCCAAATCATCATGCAACTCACTTTGAACGTCAGTTTCAACTTTTGAGCGGAAAAGTAACGCTGTATATCAAAAACAAGATACTCTGGGTCGTCCGCAATAATCCCGTGAAAGCTGTTTCTCTGATAGAATCTCACGACGTCTTTGTGATGGTCCTCCACAGTACACATCTACAATACAATTCAATTAAACTCGGGCGGTCCAAAATGAACACATCGAAATGTATATCAACACATACCATTTTCATGTGCAATGTTCGGAACGCCAGTCGTATGGAGGAGCGCAAAAATGCTGGTGGAACCCACCAAATCCTGACAAACATACAATGTCGTGTGTTACAATTTGACTAAACTATATTCCAGTGCAATCCCCAATCCTAACTTACTTTGGCGGCGGCTTCCTCTTCAAAGTCACATGTTTCTGAATTTCTTCCAGAAACCTGTACGTCTCCTCCTGTCTCTTCTTCCACTCAGTTTCAAGTCTCTCAGGTTCCAAACATCCGTTGAAAAAAATCACCAAATCCAAATTGGACCCTTGGACAACCGTGGAAAGATTCCTAAGGAACTGCTCCATCTTGTTCCATTGTCCACCACACACCCAGTCTGGATAGTATCCGCCGTACAGGCGGTCCAAACAGCATTCGCCATCAACAACTAGCTTCAAAGGTCCTTCATTCTTCTTCGTTCGTGCTTGTGCTAACTTTAGCAGGTCAACTTGCTCAACTGCGTTAGATATATTCTGTGTTATATGGGACTGGAAACAGAAAAAAAATACATTTCAATCACACGTGCGACCCTACTCAATTAAATCTCAGTAGTTAAGAGTAAACTCACTTGCAAATCGCTAAGCCCCATGATGTATCGTGTGTACTCGACAAGATACTGATAAAATGGTATGACTTGATCACAATAAACCAGTCTATAATTCTCCCTGAATTCGTACTAAATTATCTTAAAAACTATATTGTTCTGCACCAAAGTTGCACTTGAGGGTATTGGACTTGCTTGTCCTTCTGAAAAATAACACAAATCGTCACATATTTCATAAAGCCCAGTACATCAAATGTTCATCAAAATTCCAACAATTAAGTTTACTCACCTAATACACGGTAATCGTATGTAATATCTGCTTAAATAGACTCAGCCTCATTTAACACTAATCAGTCATTGTCACAACCTCTCTCGGATGCATGTCAAAAATAACACCGGTGACGTTTCTCTGCAAACAAACATATCATTCAGATAAAAAACCCAAAAAAATACTGTCAAATTTTCAAACACAATCAAACTTACTTGTTCATATCTTTGTTACATTTTCAAGTTTTTATTGACTTTCACGGTACAACTTTATTTCCGGTCTTTATCTCTGAAACAACCAAATAATCATCCATTTAATGAACTTTCCCCATTTCACCATGCATAAAACGTAAACCCCGGAAAAGAAACATAACCCAAACTAACCCCTTCAATCAGCTGTTTCACCCCCGCATAACCTCCCGTTCCACACTAAACCACCCCCATTCAATAAATCTCAATCATATTCCACTTGTCAAACTGGTGTTATCACAAAACAAAACCAACAAAAGTTCTCAACTCTCCTCCAACTATATACACAAGCAAATTTTTTGTAACCTCCCAAAGAAAAAACACCTACCACAAAAAAATTCCACCACACCGGAAGCTACACTAATTAATTAAACCCGTAAAAACCAGTTTTTTTATCCAAAATATAACTAATCAAGCAAATTTCCTTCCTAAACATATAAAAAAACCTATCGCTTATCAAAATCCCCGTGCACCCGGTATACACGCACACAAGTCTGTTCCCAAAAAATCAACTCTGCACTAATCCCAACCAATTAATCAAAAGAGTCATTAAAAACCAAGCTTTTTCACTAATTGACCTTTTCAAAAAATATATATGATAATTAACCATTTAAATAAACTACCCGCAGTAAAAATTGTTATATATGCTATCCCACGCTTTCAAAACATTCATATTTTTTATGAGAACATCTTTTTTTTCTAAAACAAATATACACAAACCTTTTCTCTTCCTGCCTGTGTGTAAGCGTAGTGTACATTTACATTCACAAAAAAAAACTATTTTGTACAGAAAAAAAAATGCAGAGAGAGTAGAGCACAAGCACAGATATTACATCTCATTTCCCTTCGGCTGGCAAGTAATTTGATTCTGTCTCAGTCATTCAGTCAGTCAGAGAGAATAGACGTCCGAGAGTTTTTTACTACTTCCTATATTCACTCGCTTGTATCTTTCATACACATTAACCCGTACATTCTTTACGTTCCATTCTTGTAAAAGTGTACCCATTAAATATTTTATGCAGCTATGTGTATACTATACGCTACGCACCAAAAAGAACCAAAAAGCTGCCCAAGTATTTGTAGAGTTTCCGTTCGCCTTTAGTAGATGTGGCTACTGCTACTAAAACTGTGTACAGGGTGTTTTGATAATTATGTTGGCTGGAATTTCGGGTTAAATTGGTTCAGGAATTTAGAGTTTAGTTAACATATTTCTAAACTACATATAGCAGAGCTTTAGTTACATACCTTAATTCAGAGGTTTTCCTTGTATCACAATTACTTGAATTATAAAAATCCTCTGAATTAAAAGGCTTAATTTAGTTGTTTCCAGCAGTTCTATACCTAATTTTTAAGTTACCTTAAAATTCCAATGCAAATGCCTAACTGGCTGTGCCACTTAATTTTTCTCACATAACCCCATAAATCCCTTCAATCGATCAATTAGTCTAAAACACTGCAACTTCTCAAACTCCTTAAAAATGAAGCATCAAGTATTATGCAACACCACCCTGTATACACTATAACTATTTACTTTCCCATCAACTATTTAAAATCTGAACAGAGAGCTGAGAGAAGAGAATCTGTATAAAACGAGAAGCTACATTGGAACATGCCAGTGAGAAAAAGCTGTGGGTGATGTGATGATGACGTTAATATATACATGCATAACATGTTTTTTTGTATATTTATCTTTAAATTATGCTTCAAATATGAACCACACATCATCATACAGATGTACACAACACACACACATCGTAAAAAATATCCTTTTTTTGTGGAAGATGAGAGAAGAATCCAATAGATTGTGTATGCAACACCCATTCAAGCCGCATCATCATCCTCGTCAAAGCCAAATAGATCTAAACAAAATCCGTTCCACATTCTCTATTTAGCAGACAAGGAAAAAATTAAACAATGAAAAATTATGACGATAGTGTGATAAATTTAGTAGATCATGTAGAACTAGAACAAGCTTGACAACAGGCATTTTTGTAACCTTCTCAATTTGTACACGTCTTTTACTGAACCTCTCTCATAAATAAAATACCCACACGCATGCGTGAAAACAAAAAAGCGATTCAAACATGTTCATTCATTTTGTCTCTAGGTCTTGGATTTTATAGCCTTTTTTTAGGTGGCAGAGATTTAGGTAATTGAGCTTGTTTAATGCCAAGTTTAAAAGGAATCGTAAAAGAAATGTTACGTTTAGCGTGTTACATTTTGCTATGAAATTTAATATGCCTTTTTAAGAATTTTCGGATCATTTGCAATTTTTTTAAGGGTTCATTTACATCACGTAACATTATATAACCAGAGTCCCGGTATACTAATTAACATTAAACGGATATAACAAAGTTTTAATAGCACAACTGTTCCTCCGGAATCATAAAAATTTACATACCATTATATCGCATTTATATACACCTTATCTGATTGTAACTTTGCGTGTGTTGAACTTTTTCAATCTTTAATTTTTTTTTAAGCAGGGAGGAATATGGCAGACCACACACACACGACAACACACGGTCGCAAAACTATAAATACATTGCCCATCAACACTTTCCCCTAAAGAAAAATCTCTAAAAAATGCTTTCACAATGAAATGTGGCATTTTCTCTCTCATGTCACGTCAAGCATCATTTCCTCCATCCACGTAGAAGAAAAAAACGTACGTAGCCCATTACGTAACTCCTAATTTCCAACGCTCACTACTGACTTGACTGACCACTCTTCTCGCTTGCTCCCGTCGCGAAATATCAGAAAGTTAGAAAGCATTAAGTGCATACGTTCATAATCAACATACGTAAATAAAAAAACATGTATAAACATACCCAAGCTTTACAAACTACAAGACTTACATAAACCATGATGATGATCAAAGAAAATCAGCAAGAGTTATCGTCATCCTGGTTCTCTCTCATCTAACTTGAACGAGAACCTTTCTCTCTAAAAAAAATACGCGTTCTATCCCAACTACAAAACCCTGAGTATCGTATCATAATGCATAATAGAAGCCAACCACACACCTAAAAACATAAGGTTTTTGCACACGCAGAGAGAAAAACACTCTCTGCTGAATCGTCGTAAAACGGGAAAAGCATTATCAAAAAAAAAAACTTTTTTCCCCTTTTCACCATATACATATTACATGGTATGTATCCAAAATACCACTCACAAAACACATGAAACTTTTACCATTCACTAAAAACCAAGCATATATACATAAAATTGTACACATTCCACAATCGACTATATACCAAAGCCATAGTACACTATACCTGTCAAGAAGCATTAAAGGGAAGCTGATATACAAGAGAGAGAAAGTAAACCCCCCGAAAAATACTATTTTTTATACCCATGTTAAAAATAGGCAGGTTTTCAGTGCTACTGCTTATACCACTACTCCTCCTCTTACTACATTTCTACACTTGCACCACTTTCTGCGTTTTTTAACCGTACTCATTCTCTGTTTTTTGTACACGTTTAAATACTATTTAGTTGTTTTGGCCTGTTAGGGAATTCGGACACATACAATTTAAACCTAACGTTTTTTATCGGTGTACAAATTTTTATACGTGCTCTTGTAGTATTTTTTCTCTTCAATCAGTTTAGTTTTTTCTGTCGGGTGAAACGTGTAAAAAAAATAGTGTGGTGGTTGGTGTTTAATAATCCAGTTCACACGGGTAACTCTAGTTGATTTCTCGTTTGGTGTGATTAAAGTAGTTGTAAGTGTGATAAAAATTAAAGCGTGCTAAACTTTCAGGTGAAATAACCAACTGCATAATCATCATCATCTTCTTGTACTAGAGCTTCCTCGTCAGCATTCAATTTATCCAACACACATATTCTAAATTGTACCTTTATTCAACACACATCAACAGAAAATATTGATTATTTCGAAAAGGGAGGAAATCATTTTAAAATGGGTCTTCTTGGGAGTAATATTTGTGGATAGAGTGGACAGGTAATTTACTTAATTAATTTTTACGTGATTTCCTGTATTGTGATTGTTTGGGTATCGAGTTTAAAACCGTCGGTATATAAGTATTTGTATCATATAACCTTCGTTTACACGTGTCTTGAAACACTTGCAATTTGTCCCGGTTCCATTTCATTCGTTTTTTTATCCTGCTTTCTCCATCCTTCCAATTTATCAAATTAGCCATGCTCGTTTGTCATGTGATTTAAAACCAATTGAGAGTTAATTTTAACCAAACATGATTTACACAAAACATGCATACATTACAAATTTTCACTCCCCTTTCACACTACTCTATGCATACATCATCAGGCCCGCAATAAAAAAAACACTACACCGTGTATACATCCAAAAAAATACACTACGATCGATTGAGAAAGTCCTTGGCCAAGTACCATTCTTCATTATTTTTCCCTCAACAGAAGAGAAAGAGGAAACCCTACTCAGCAGAGCTGATCGTGGTGTTTGTTGCATCCATCCACCACGAGTGTAGTACCCTTACCTCCACCACCACAATAAAAGATGTTCACGATACAAACCAGACTTTCTCTTACTTACTCTTCACAAACCATTTTAATTTGATTTCTGCACGAGGAAATTTGTTATGCAATTATGTAATATGATTATGGATACGACATACATGGGTTTTCTCCTTTTTCATTGTGAAATATTATTTTGATGTTTGGGAGAGAGTTCACTGTTTTTATGTTCGTTTTTCGATATGAAAGTCATATCAGATCATAGAGATTAAGTTACGTTTTTTTATTCTTTGTGGTTAGCGGTTTTACAGGCTCGCGGTTCATACGTGTGAAAGCGTATGAATGATTTGTACGTGTACCCGTCTTGTTTCCGGGAATTAATTTTCAATGAGAATGAGTGGTGTACCGTTTCAAAGCTGTGTGTTTGTTGGCTTATTTTGATGAAATTTACACAACACAATAACTCATGTCACAGTCGATTGATTTCAGATACGTCAACAAATATGAAATCTTTGAGGCTCTGGTATGAATGAACTCTAGTTTAAAATGTTGCGCTAATTAGTTTTATCTCCTTTTTACTTTATGCAAACCACTAATATTTTGTTGGAATTTTCCATCCTAACGATCCATTGAGTGGTCAAACTTTTCCTGTTTTAAAAGTTTTAAAACCACAAAAACGGCAACTATCTCAGTCACGCAAAAAAAGACCAAACCGTATGCACTTTTAAAACCTGTAATCGCCATAATTCACACTAATAATTACCAAATAAACTCGTCATGAAATGCTGCTATGTGCAATGCGGTAAACACTGGTTTACAAATAAACTCCAGCATAAAAATGAAATTATAACCTACAAAAATTTGCATGGTGTAGTAAAAGCATGAGAATACCCATTTATTAAACTCACAACCCATTGTAATGCTCTCTTAAAACTTTCTATCTTTTTTTTACATTTGCAGGTATTCTAAAAAGTTTGCGTGTTGCAACATCCAAACCTGTCACTTTCCCTGATAAACCACACTGGAAGTATAAAAAAACTTGTGATCAATCAAAAATAATATCAAAGGAAATACGTAAAAAAAAGTATACCTGTCATTAAACATATTTTTCATAAAACCCCCCGTAGATAAAATACGATTATCATATCAACGAGAGTAAAAAAACCTTAGTGTTCTTAGTAAAATACAACGAAATCGTCATATTCAAAGGGGAAAAAGCGTTCCTATCAAAACGGTAATTAAATTAGCAGGTTGACTAAATAAAGTTGGTTTAAGGCTATGAGTTTCCGTTGATAAAAACGGTGCATTGCGTTTATTGCGTTTACTCCTGCCGTAAGTGATCTTGTTAGACTGTAGATGATATTAAAGAGTAAGCAGCATCCCCACCACAGCATCTTTTCTCTTGAACGAACTCAAGCAGCGAACGTTTACAGATAAACAGCGAAACTTTCACAAGATCTCGTCACTCCGCAAGTGGTTGTGCACGGAGAAGGAACGAGAAAGGAGCGAGTGTTCTTATTAACAGTTTGATAAAAACATGTTACAAAATTTATCCGTTCGTATTTGAGGTTCTCCAGCAAGTCTTTCGACGTCAATTTTTCAAAACTGTTTTACAATAAAATTTATTGTATTGAAAATATATACGTACGTAATGAAAAGGGCTTTTGTTAGACAACAAACCTATTGTTCTCAGTGATTCCTTTTGTGTGTTGCAGTAACATTTTAAGCGGGTATTGTGTTATGAGTGGTAAAATAAGAGACTGTGTGCCTCAAGCACTCAATTTACCTACAAAATGAAAAGATGACGCTGGTGAAAGTAATATCAAGATTTTTGTCGTCGTGATTTTGTGGTGCATTTTTTATTTGCAGTGTATTTTGCTTAACTCCCTGTTTTGTGGAGTGGAGCAGTGACTTTTTTTGTAACAGTGAATACAATGAACAGGGAACGTTGAGTAACGTGTAATACTAGAGGATTTTGAAAAAGTAAAGTTTATCAAGTCGCGTTTCAAAGATGCCTGAACAGAGTAACGACTACCGGGTAGTGGTGTTCGGGGCTGGAGGCGTGGGGAAGAGCAGTCTCGTGCTCAGGTTTGTTAAAGGAACGTTCAGAGAGGCTTATATCCCTACGATTGAGGATACGTATCGACAGGTGAGTAGCCAAATTACTTTTTTATATTATTTTCCCATTTATTTTAAATAATGCGTCGATATACAAGATAGCTCCCCAAACATCATTTCCAGTGTAAAAAGTCTTAAGCCTTATCAAACGTTTCCCGATGACATGCTCCCCACCATCAAATGCTTAACCACCGAGAAACTTTTATTGACTCATCCGTATTTTCCAAGATGTGAGCATGAGAGAATACATACCAGAGAGAGAAACCAACAGACCTAGTTTTGTGGTGAAACATGGCATATTACTCGCCAGGGACTTTGTTGAACGAGATACATTACCAGCTCATTTACCAATCGCTTTTTGTACAGAAGAATGAGCATTCTGGGGAAAGTCTAGTTAATTAATTCCGCACAAACTGGAAATTATCTGGAAACTTTCGATGTATATATGTCTTTTGGGGTTTTCCTAACCATGTATATGCCCTAAATTATAAGAAGCACAGATCATAGAAGAAAAAACGTTACTCATCATCACCTGAAATTTTTTCACTGGTGTGGGTATAAAAATCCGCTTTTCCAAACTAATTTTCCACACGGTTGTGAGCAAAACGTATGGACCCAACTTTTTTTTTTACCCCCAATCTATATTAAAATCATAACGAAAAGCGGATTTGTTCAACGAGAGAGAAAAAAAGTCCATCCGGTTAGCTCAAGTGATTCTTGTGTGTGTGTGCTGTGTGCGTCCTCGAGAAATCTTCTTAAAAATCTCACTCTGTTTACATTGGTTTGTGTATCAAGAGCGAAAGAGAAAGTATTTTTGTTGTGAAAATTTGAGGGAGCATCTCCGTGAGAAAGTATAGTAGTGTGATTCTTTTCGGTGCGATAACAGAAAGCAACACTTTTTTGTTAGTAAATCGGATTACACTGGAGTGTACGAAGAAAGGGGAGAAAAAAAGATGATTGGAGGTTTTTTTCGTGAAGTAGTTTGAATTATTAAAGCTTTTTTTTATGAGAGCGTACTTTTTATCAGAAATCCATAAGGTCTTTTTGGTGTAAAAAGGGCTTTTAGTCTGTTTTTAGAGAAATGTTTTCCGTTTTACACGTTTATTTTGTTGCTAGTAAATAATCTCTCAAGTAGGCTAAAAGGTACACACACAAGAAATCAGCAAGCACACACACATCACGACGACTCAAGTTTCCGGAAGCGAAAGACTTAATCTCTGACTGAGTGACATGATCGTGTACACACGCGATACAAATTGATTTCAAAGGCACTTTCCATGTTCCTGCTCGCTATCCTGATTGACGTTCGTTAATTTTGGATTATTTTGTGTAGGAACGGGTGGGGGGGGGTAGTAGGGGATATTTTTTTATGTGTTGATGGATTATGGATGTTGTAATGAAAGGGCTTAATAACGCGACTATTTTCCCAAACATTTTCAGGTGATTAGTTGCAACAAGAACGTGTGCACTCTCCAGATCACTGACACGACGGGATCTCATCAGTTCCCCGCTATGCAGCGGCTTTCAATAACCAAAGGTAAGTGAAAGACATGTCGTTACGTTTCTTATCAAACTTCCACCCATCATTTCTTATTATCATTATTACCATCCGTAATACTATCTATCCCACTCACACACACGTGAGCATAAATTAATGAAAATCCATAAATCCCATTTAGAAATAAAAAGCTATCAAAAATACTAACATCTCTTAACACCATTAATCCAGGTCATGCCTTCATCCTCGTGTACTCAGTGACGTCAAGGCAGAGCCTAGAAGAACTCAAGCCAATGTGGGAAATGATCCGGTCCATCAAAGGTGATCTCACCGATATCCCTGTCATACTCGTCGGAAATAAATGCGACGAGACGGATAACCGTGAAGTCGTACAGGTTTGTTTCGTTTTCTTTTTTTTCCACCCATATCATACCTCTGCTTTCACACTTTCTCAAGTGCAATATGTGAAAAGTTGCAACGCACCACCACACACCATGAATCCACAATCATCAAAACCTTTTATTATGCCTTGCCTTTTTCTCACGCTCAAATTGAGAGGATTTACACAATCGCTTTTATACGTAAAAACTCATATCGTCCACACCAAATAAAAAAGTTGAGATTTTCAATGCGAAATTATGAACGAGCCTAGATATGTGAGTGTGAGCACTCGAAAAATGAAATTCCACTTGGGAGATAGAAAAAATTCCTTCATCCACCCATGAAAAGCCACGAACGCCATATCTCCAGTGCAAAAAAAAAATCTTTCACCGTCAGGCTTCTCACGAATTCACAAACTGCACATCCACAGCATACCAAAAAAAACTATTCCATTGAATTCATACGTTTTGAGAAATTATTTCTCTCAGAGAGACATGTTATTATTCGTTTTTCCAAAACTTTTATCATCCAAGAAAAAAGATCATCATAAAAAATACAACGTCTTAAGATCCATCCCCACACTTCATGATCCTTTCCCTTGATAATCCGCATCACCCTTTTTTTCTCCTTTTCCCATCCTGTTTTACCCGCTTCAAGATCACAATCACCCAAAAAAGTACCCAATTTTCCTCAACAACACAACTCATCAGAAAAGAAAACCTGACACCGCAAAAGATCCTCCCTTAATTTTCTCATAGTTGACAAGAGATCTGCTTCCAATTCATCTCTGTAATCAACCTCTTATCAAAACTTATCTCTAATTATCCCTCGCGTCATCACAATCGGAGAAGAAAAACGCTACGCTTTCTCATTATAACTTAATATTCAACAAACGAACTCGTGCATAATTTCCGGTTTTACAAATTGCTCAAGTATTCTTACGACTTCTTTTCCCATTTCCCCCGCATCATCCAATAAACCCATCTCACTCCTCATCATCAATTCATACCCATACACCAACATCCACCATATATACTTATACGACAACCTACCACCACCGATAAAAATTCCTAGCATCTCCACCAACGCATCAATAACATCCCAGCTCACCATAATAATTCCACAAAAAATATATATAAAGCTTTAAACGACTAGGTTTTCTCTTTAGCTATTTCATAGTGTTGCTCACTCACCACCACCACCTCCAAAAAAAAACTAGAAAAGGTGACCCTGAAAAAACCCAATGAATTTGGTAGACCCTATCCTACCCGTGCATCCAAAAGTCCTTGCTAAGTTTTCCCCCCTTCCTTTTTCTTAGCACGCTATATAGCAACATACCATCACATCCTAAAAGCTTCGTTGTACGTGAAGGCCTTCAACAGAGAGCATCATCATCATCAGAGGATACCTAATATCCGCAATGCTTTCACTGCTGCCTTTTACCCTTTTTTCATAAAGTTTTCTCCAAAAAAAACGAGCATACATAAATTTTCACGACAAAAAAAACCGTACTTGTGTGTACATGATGGTAACAGTACAGTCCGATTTAATTCTTTTTGTGTCTTGCATTTTTTTGCGTTTGTCTGGTTATGTTGTGTTGTGAGATGAAGCGACTGCCGAAAAAAATAAAAATGACTCGTTTACGTACTCATTATTTCGGAGAAACATGATATTTTTGTACACATCTCCATCATGGTTTACCTAATGATCTCTGAAATATAAAAAACAACATAAATCATAATAATATCGCCCACACTCAAATTTTCTTGTGAGTTGCAGCTATACGCACAGAAATAAGCTGGGTAGTGAGAAATGAAGCTGATGTGAACAAGTAGCGGAAGTAACGAGCATACAAAATAGTGATGGGCAAATTTGTACTCGTAAATGAGCTCAAAATTGATGTATGCGATAAATTATTTGTCCAATTGTAAATCTACATGTATGCTTAACAAAAAAAATTGTATGAGAATTTTATGATGACATACAACCATACAAACATGTTAGATGGTTGATCATGTCCATAAATCGGTTTGGACTACTCCATAAAAAAGTATCATTATTTGGAAAGGGAAAATCCAAGAAATGCACGCAGCGTTCCAATACGCTACACTATCAAGAAGGAAAACACATAACAGCCAGATTTACAAATAAAAATTGTCTACAATTTTTTTTCTGTTTGACTGAATGTTTTGAAGCTAGAGGCAAACGTACTCTGGAATGGGATATATATACGATCGTCTTGCGATGCAGTTTCCTTATCCTATCTAAACCGTTATTCTCAGTCTTTTCTTGTACGTTCGCTTGACAGTAAGATGGGAAAATGGTTTTTTGGAAAAACCTTCAGGGTGGGTGTGGATGGATTGAGTGGGAGCCTTTTTACCATTTCATATTTTACACTTGGGTCATTGAATTTCATTTTACAATTATTTTCTTTGCTCTAGGCTACGTATGTGTACCTTTATGTTGCGTTAATTACACCACTTTTGGCCTTTGATGGATAATAGAACGAAAATAACCACTTGAATAATTAACAAGATTATTAGATTCATAACAAGTCATTTCCTGAGAAGTAAAATGACGAATCGTCATTAAACATGAAGCTACTTTCGTGTGGCATTTCTCTACTGTTTTTATTCCAAGAAACACAACACACCACTCACGACAAACGTTCCCTTTTTTTGATAATCAATAAAACGCAGACACACTCTCTCGTTTCTCGATATGCTGAATACGCAAATTCACTCAATGGAGAAAATAATGTCACCAGCAGACAAATTCTTTATAACAACTTGTGAGTTGGTGGGTGACACGTTTAATGAAAAGTATATAGTGGAGAAGGAACGGTTACTTGGAAAAGAGAAAGTTTCCGTTCAAAAAATCCAATGCTTCAGTGTGCCACCATCAATGCTTAAACGCTTTTTATTAAAATGCCCTTTTAATCTTTTACTTTCTCTCTCATTCAAACAAAATAAAAAAACGTTTGGATTTACGCCTTTCCCTTTTCTTCGAGAAAGTAAACTAGAGTGTCGAGTTCATTTTCAACGGTGGTGGTGGCGGTGGAGGAGGTGATGATGATGAGAACTTGTATACTCAACACGATCAAAAGTAAGCGTGTAGTGATCACGTGGAGATACGTGCATTGTACGGGACACTTTCCGTTGATGACAGGAAAGGAGAAAATATATGTTGCTCAAGTATTTTGCATCATTGCTACCACCACCACTGCATTATATAGTTATGTATCTTGTGACGTCAGCAAAACTTTTACTTTTTTGTTTTTGTACGTTCGGTTTTTTTTTGTGTTTGAAGGATGCGGTTTTTCTCAGGTTAAATTTGTTCAGGATATAAAGGGCAACTTGTTTATGTTGTTTTACCAAATTTTCGGCTCTGTCAACTGTATTATTGTTTTAGGAAGTTTTTAGTTTTTATATTTTTTTGTGAAATGAAGCAGAAGGTAAAATTGGAAAGGAGAAAATCATGTTTTTGAGTAAACAAGCGTGTTTTTCATGTCTAGCTGTCCATCATAATTTTTATGATTTGGAGTGATGGGTTTAGTGTATGGAAATGTTTTTGAAATCCGTGTAAACAAATAAGAGAAAAAAACTTTTTTCCAATTTTGTAACATATCATCTTGCATATTGAATCACGTCATATTATCAAAAAATATATGATGTTGACCTTATCATGCAAACCACTGGTAGCCAATATTCTTCATCTCAAAAATAGCTCGTAATTGACATTTTGATATTTTTGTAGACATTTTCTTTTTAAACTTCCATTTGCATGAGAGAGCGAAATTATTTTTTCATGAACACTCAAACTACTTTCACTGCAAAATAATAAAAATCTTCCCAGTAAACTTTTAAGAACGTTTGCTCCCAACTTTATGTTCCTGACCATGAACTACTTATTTCATTAGAAAAAAAATCCGGAAAAAAATTGTACGAATGTATCGCTTTACCCTTTACTCCATGGTGTATAGATGTCTGGGTTGGATGCTAGTCTGGCGTCATTGTTCAATCGAATGTGAACAGAAAAAAAACAGAACAAAAAAATGATAGTGAATTTGGGTATTGCCCCATACGAAATACAATTACTAGTACGGATGGTTCGGGTTCTTTTTTTTACAAGTTACTTTATACCAGAAGTGTGCAGTTTGAAGAAGATAGTTTGCACATTAAGATTGATTAAATGGAGAAACACACAAGGAACTAGGCCAGACATTTTTTACGTTATATGTGCATATGATCATGGCAGACTCCAAGTTTGAATCCCTTGCCAAGTCGAGAAAGCTAATAAGTGAAATCTATATACACCACTGACTCATATCTCTATGTACAAATTTTATCCCCGACCGGATCTACGACTCTTTTTGTTATCCCAACGACGAACAGTTGCTGAACGAAAACCTCTATAATTCGCTTGGAAATTTGCCAAAGGCCATGGGAATAAACAGTCTTGCAAATTTATCATGCATGTGTGGAAAAGTGAAAGTCAAGCCAAAAAAAGATATTGTGAAAGCTGTGGTGTTGATGCCACTTTAGCTTCACTGTTTTTCACTGGAAAATGAACGCCCCCGCCGTGCAAGATTAAAAATAAGGGAGAAAGAGGGGAAGATGGAGAGCTCCAGGTTTTTTTTTCAAGGATACAGGATCTCGGTCTTACGTATTTCTCGGCCTTTAGTTCATTATTTTTGGGGGATTTTGTATCAAATTTAATGAGCTGAGGAAATTTAACAGGGGGGGTACGTAGGCATCTGCTGTGTGCTGTGTTGTTGTACTTTTTTTCTGTTTATCTTTTTCTTGTTAGTTGAACAAATGTAACTGTCACATTGTTTGAGAATTTTTTCTTTGTGGTTTCTCCTTTCCTTTTGCGTCATTACTTTGTTACCAGAAATGGTTGGATAATGAAGCATAATGCAATTTCTTGTAATGGATCGGATTTTATCCGTTTATTAGTCAATACACTTGGGTTGATAAAAAAATATGTATACCACAAACATAAAAATCTGAAAAGGTATTTTTTTTTGTCAAAATATTTACCTTATCTTATGCTCCAGATTATTACTTTTTTTCAAACGCTATTTTTGAGATAAACCCAAACGTCTTGGGTTGTTACAGGAGAGATCACTCACCTCCTCGAGAGTATACACACAGAGAGGAAAGGAAATGTAGTCACGGACAAACAAACAAAGTAAGGAAAAAAAAGAACAAGATGAGATAAAGAAAAGGGAAAGTAGGGAGATGTTTGTGCTTTAAAAAAACTTATTTGATGGAAAATTAGATGTAACGGGGAGAGAGAGTAAAGGAGAACGGGAAATGGAGTTTCTTGTACAAATTGTTTTTCTCTAGAAAAAAACTCGCAACAAAGCAGAAAGACTAGTTTATACGTAGTAGTGGGGGGAAATGGGGTAGAGAAAATGGAATGTAGGTTTTAAAAAGGCATGATATGACGCGCATTCTATTTCTTTCTCTGAATTTGAAACTTTTAGGATTTTTTTTTGGTAGCGAGATAGCCAGTTAACACACGTAATATATTATGTGGTTAGAATGATGATGAAATTTTTTTGTAGCTAGTTGAAAAAATAGGATGCTGTGTGTGTGGATCATAATAATAGTACAGTTTATTTACATCCTTGGCATATTGACTGATAGATGGTATTTTGCTCTTTCTGGCGGCCATGATCCAGATACTTGGAAAGTGAAAAATTATGTAACGAAAAGCCTGTGTGCTTATTGGGTTTCTCTCCGCTTTTCGCAGCTAATTAAAGCTACTATGTTGATGCGGCTGCTGCTACTCATGAAAAATGTATGGATTTCATTTTAGCGTGTGTGCTTGTTAAGATTACACTGGGAGCGTTGCTTCTCGTTAGTTGGACACCACATCATCATCATCAGCATCATATGCACAATGAACTTTTTCTTAACCGTACGATAACACAGGCTTTTTTTATGTAGTGATAACTTTATTAGACCTTTGCAAGCATAATTAGATTTATTATCACAATGCTGGGTTGATGCAAAAAAAAAGTACAGAGAGGATGAAAAGGATATTGAGTTAGTGTAGTTGCGAAAAAAAACGGTAAAGTTGGATTACTCGGATGACCTGCAAATGAAGGTCTTTGATACGAAGGAGAAGAAAAAAATGCAAGAAATGTAACATTCTAGTTCAAAATGGTAACCCTTTCATTACTTTCAAGACCTCTTTCCATTTTCTCCCAATGACCTGTTCACAAAAGAATGTGTAAGAATGGTGTTTTATAATAAGCGAGCTATCTTGAGAAAACATACGTATTTCTGTTGAAAAATCAGTAAACGTGTTCCTTTCTTCAATTTCCTCCATCTTATTGTGTATCTAGAGGTGGTCCTCTGGGACACTTATCAACTGGGAAAACTAGTTGAATGAGTTGTTTGGAGAGGAGCCACTTAAGAGGGAACGTCATTCAGGGAAAAAAAAGGCTTGAGGACAACGGGAAATTAGGAGAGAGTGAGGTAGGCACGATGCGGATTTCTTGGTGTGGGGGAACGTGAGACGGTGAAAGTTTTCTAAACACACACACGCTCTTCTCTGAATTATATTGGGCTACACATATTGCACTGGAACTGCTTCCTTTGATGAGGAAAAATCCAAGTATAAAAAAAACTCATTTAAAATGTTCATTTTCATTCTCTTTGAAATGTGTAGAAAGACGGTGAAGCGGCAGCTCGAACGTGGCAGTGCAACTTTATCGAAACATCGGCCAAAACGAATCACAACGTGCAGGAGCTCTTCCAAGAACTTCTCACTCTGGAAAAGAACAGAAACATGAGTTTACAGCTGGACTCGAAAGGATCATCGAAAACTGCAACTAAAAAGGTCAAAGAAAAGTGTTCACTCGTTTGATTTCCAGGGATGGCCAGGAAAATAATATGTTACTTAAATACACGTTACTTGTTTATATACCGTGTTATGTAAAGAGAAAAAAATACATAAAAAATTAATAACTTTTCCGCTACTTAAACTTTACACCATCTGTATTAAGCTATGTTACAAAAAAACCAACTCATTTTAAAAACATTGTACGTATAATTAATATTTGGTATTTGGATATATATTTTTAGTTAGGTTGAATGAATGTTAAATTTGCGTGGCTAAAAAAATACGTTAAGTTTTTTTAACAATGAAAAAAATACAATCCGGTCTTTTTATCAAGTAAATTAAATTCTTCATCGGTTTCCGTGAAATGAGACTTTACAAAATAACCCGAAAATTACCCGAGAAAAGCATAAAAGAGAAAAATTCTCCGATAAAATTTAGAGTAATAGCATGATAACCAAAAATCTAACCTGTAAATTTTAGAACACACATAATCATTGTGCGTAAATGCTTCCTACGCGTATCTATATCATTTTAACAACATCAGCGAAATTATTCCAGTGTATTTCTGGATAAATGCGCTGACACCGTTAAAAATGGAACGAGTTACCTAAAAAATCTATATATCAAATTCCGAAACATTACTATTCGATTTTAGACTAATTAAATTTTATGCTGTTAATAGACGTATTTAAATATGTCAACAAAAATTATAACGAATACGAGATAATAAGAAGACGCGAAAGAAGAAAAATGTTTAAGTTTTGAATTTGTTTTTTGTTGACAGTTTTTTGCAATAATGAAACGTGCGTGTGTAGTGTTTGTTTGATGATAATATCGTGTGACATTAACACAAATTGATTGATAACCCCAAAAACTTGTAGACATGTACACTAATTTAGAGTTCTACAAAATATACAGTCAAATTTTGATCCTGCAACGGTTCCGGAAAAAAAGCGTCAATACGTGCTGTGAATTGTACAAAAAAACGAAATAAACGTTAATATTTAAATAAATTTAACTGCCTGTTGATAAGTGTAAAATATTTGTAATTAGATTTGATGCTGTTCTATATTTAAACCGATTTTTGGAAACCTTATGAAATTTCTTGTCCTTTTCTAAAATTCTTGTCCAGTTTAATTTATAAACTGATTTTTCTTAAATTGTTTGAATGGATGAATATACAAAAACGTGTTATTTTCGTTACGTGTGTGGTGAAGGAATATTAAGTGCTCTGCTGGTCACCGGCATAAAAAAAATACATAGTTCCGTGTGCTAACTGAGTTTTGAAACGTAACATGCCTCCTTTTTGTAACTTTTCGATTGTTGCTCAAAGAAAATAGTTGCCAGTGTTTGTCGTTTGTGAATTTTCCCGAAACAAATATTTACAAAAAAAAAGTTATTCTCATGAGACATTGTTCCACTTGTGCTAACGTTTTCCCATTTTTCTCTTCTTTTTTTCGCTGTTTGTTGAATGTTTAGATTTTAAATTGATCTGTGTACGTTATAAATACAATTTTTTTTAAATGCAATGAAGTTACAAATGTGTTCTAAAAAATCAGCAACATTTTTGTTGTGTAAACTACTTGTAAATAGTACCGGTAACAATAATCTTAGGGAAGAGATGATGATGATGGTTGTGGGAGGGGGAGGCAATGATGGATGATTGGACTTGGAAATGGTTTTTATTGTAAGAGACGCACTGCAGGAATTTAATAGAATGGCTAAATGTAAAAATATTGGTAATTGACGAGGGGGCAAGATGGATAATCAGAAAGTTTATAGAATGAATAGTTGTAAAAACCAGAGAAAGGAAGGATGACTATGAACGACAATGAGCGAAGAAAGTGTAAATCATCGCCTATCTTAAAAGATTTTCATGTTAGTTCAGATTTGCAATACTTGAAACAACGATCAACTTTACAAAAACATACAATTTTTTTGAAAAAAAAATTGTTACTTAAATTGTAATTTGGAAAAAAAACGTAATTTTTGGAAAATGTAAATATATTTAAGGAACTTTGAAAGTGAGATCATCATAGCCTATTTATAAATCGTGTGTTTTTAATTGTTTGATTATATGTCGGTTTTTTAGAGGAGTGTATATTTGTATAAAAAAATTCAAATGACAAAATCTTGAGTTTTTAATGTATCCATAAATCCCAGCAGCCTATATAGTTGGTAGAGAAGCAGAAAACAAAGAGATTTTTTTGGGTTTGTTAAACAAAATCATGTGTTTTTTATATTTAAAACCACGTTTTTATATTGCATTTCATGTGTTATAAAAAAATTATTGTTATCTCGTTGTAATGATGATGATGTGAGAGAATGATGTGTGCTAATAACTAAACTATAAGATTTTTGGGATTCTTTTGTAAAAGGATTTACGTTTTAATGGAGGAAATAAATGGCACCTTTTCTCATTACATGTTCATTTGATTGCGGGAATTAATTATTTTGTGTAGTGATGGAGCTGTCATTATTTAACTTTTTATTTTTTCATATAAATACCTAAGCATGCCCATTTAAAAATTTAACTGGTTTGTAAAAATTAAACATAAGCCAATCTTCACAACGTACTTCATCCATTCCAACGAAATCTTGAGATAAATGTCAAAAATGGCAAACGAAAGTAATTTACATTAAGCCAATTTATAAAATCATATTTTTCTAATCATCCCATTTAATCGGGTTAAATTCTCATACAGCAGAAAATAATGCTGGCTCTGGTAAAGCTCCTGCGCCTGGATCTCCAACAATTGGAGCTGGAGATGTCCGTACGTACGATCCCCGCAAGTTGGATTTGGAGATACAACGCTTGGAGCTAAAGAAAAATTATTTGATGAATAAACTTGAGAAGACGTAAGTTATGGTGCATTGGTACATGAAAACATTTTATTGTATCGCCGAAGGTCGTTCTTTCTTACAATTTGTCATTACAACCCAGTAATTAAATTTTCAAATCGCCATTCGCATAAATCGCATATCCTACAGATATTAATTTTATAGTGTAGTAAATATTTTTATGTTGGCTCCCACGCAAGAAAATACGCTTTGTTTGAGTTCACCGTTCACCTTGTGTGTAAGCTTTTTTTACACGCATCCTCTCGTCAATCCACCTTGCAAGCATGCAAGAAAAATGCAACAATCACTCAACTTACTGCACACACGACAATCCCTTATCCCATGTAGGGTAACTTGTCGTAGGAGTAGTAGGTTTCCTAATTTGGCAATCACAAACTCATCATATCACGTAATATTGTTAGAAAGGAAGGCATTCTCGCTACATTAACCTTAATATAATTTATCCCATAAAAAATTAACTGCTCAAGAGTCCTTTCTTTTGTGATGATGGTACATCTTGACAAAGTATACAGTAAGCACGACTTTGTTATTGTTGTACTGCGCAGATATTAAAAATAAGAATATTTTTTTAATTGACTCCAGTAAAAATTGAAAATTAATTAAATACTTGTGAAAATACTGTTTTATGTGATTTTAACAAAATTGTAAACAGAAAAAAGATCATGTCAGAGTCAGAGTACGCACGCAGAGTAGAGGAGCTTAACCGACTGCTCAAGAGAGATGACAAGGAAATCAGGGAAATTGTCCAAGAAAGAGACCAAGCCAAGAAGGATAGAAAAAATGTCGAGTCAGCGTATTCGGACGTCCAAGAGTACGATGACTTAATAAACTAAGCATAAAATATACATTAGTCAGTGAAAAAACTTATTGATTTTCTTTTTGAAAATAGAAAATACGAGAGAGTTCTAAAGAACCTGTTGGCACTCAAGGATAAGGAACAGCTTCTCGTAGAACGGGACAGTGAAAATGTGCAGAAGGTTAAAGAGATGGATGATGCGTTGGAAAAGTTCAAGGAAAATGCAAAGAGACATGTCGCAGGGTATGATTTCGTAAAAATACTTTGAACCCTAATTAAATATTTCTTTTTACAAGCTTACTTCTTTACTGACCTTTTATACAGCGAGTACCACACCTGGCTTTCCAAACTGGCCGAAGCGGAAGCAACAAATTTGCGTCTAAAGGCAATCATACGAAAAGCGGAAATGCGAGTTGAAAAACTGGAACATGAACTGGGCCAGAAGAATAAAGAGAACAGTGAGCTGCATAATTTGTGTGATGAGCTCATCCAAAGTAGTTCCCGGAAGAGCTCGAGACAAGAACAAGTATAAACTTTCGTGTTTATTTACTAACCGTTACCAGTTTTTACATACATATGAGCGGTGATTGTTAACATCACACAAAAAAATAATTTCAGTCTTTTTATAACTATTTTACAATGATCACAAAATAGCTTATCAAATAAATAATTAATACAGTTGAGAAAACCATACTGCGTTATGATAATTACACGAGTTACAACTTCATCACCAAATCTTTCTGCTGAAAGTAATCAGCAATCACATAAATAAACAGGTTAAGAGTATTAATATAATCGAAAACCCTTTCATCAGATCCACCCGCAGCTCCCTCTTCACTTTTAATCTCAAAATGAGATTGCCAATCGTTAGTAAATGAATTTCTAGTCTTAATGAAAACTCTAGCGATACTCCTCAAATCAGACATAATACTAGGATCAACAGGCTTGATAAGGCACGCCAAAAGAGCATATAACCATTGTCCCTGACATTCGTTAACTAACCCGATATTTCGAACCCATAAAAGATTCCATTTCACCAAATTCTCAAGTTGATACTGATTAAGCTGCATTACGACATTCATGAGAGGGCGAGTTCCTGAGCGTGGAGTGGGAGTGCACTCCACAGGTTTCACTTTCTTGTCATCATCACCTTCGCCATTATTCTCTGATGTGATGGATGAATTAGTCTGACTGTCTGTTTTATCAACTTCTGAGGTTTCATCGTTCGCTTTCACCACTGCAGGTTGGCTCTCATCACGTAACGCCAACAAATCCGCACAAACCGAAGAATCATAAACGTCCAGGAAAAAATCTGACAGTTTTTGCTCTTTAGTCTTGCTTTTAGATAGGGCAGCCAACTTTACGAACGCATCTCCAAAACAGAATTTCAACCAGTGCGTGTTATCATTGCTTTGAGGCTGTGAACAAAACCAAAGAAATCATCATGACATTAATGTAATCTAGTATGAAAAAATGAAGATGCTATGCTTATCAACTTACCAATTGCACCGGTTCATTAATCCTAATTTCCCGAGATTCAATTTTATACTGCCACTTTTCCACTTTGCTCCTTATCATCGAAAAGCTGGAAATCGTCTCCTCTCTCCACTTTTCACACGGGAGAAAAATTTGAGAGTTGTCCGCATTTTCCTCCGTTGAATCACACACCTATTTCGTAACAGGGATTTTATAAATTACATAACATAACAGGGAACATTACACATACCGCATTAAAAATAATATCAATTCTAAACAAACTTTAAAATATGCTAAACTCCTTACCAGCAAAAACTTATCCAAATAATGAACGGACGACGACGGCCCATCAACTCCATCTCCTCCTCCTTTCCCAGCCTTAATCTTCCCCAACAATTTCGACGCATCAAAACTGACCACCTTCGGAACACTCTTCTTCTCCGCCATCACCTTCATCAAATATTGCGACCCATTCTTCGGAGATGACCTCCCATCATATGCCCTCATATCTTGGGGATCCAAGCCAAGAGCAAGCTTTCCCAACAGGACGCAATCATCAGACGCATCTGAATCATTGGTGTCAGCTGGATACTCAAAATCAGAGTCTGAATCGGAAGCTAACATCCTAAACAGTTATATATATGTTAAACTAATGAGTATAAAGCCTAAGTTTAAATTAATTAAACAATTCTTTGACATCTGTCATTAAATGAGATAGCAATTTGCAAAAGACTTGTTTTTGGAGAGTGAATGAAAAAAACACACGTTCACAAAACACAAAAACAGAACGTAAACAAACAGCACATGCTTTCAGCAGCTAGCTTGCTTAATGCTGGATGCATTGAGAATCAGCACGCTAAGTTTAATGCACATCAAGCCGTGCTCATTGAGTACATATGAAAGTCCCAAGGTACCCCACTCATAAGAGATCTCCGCGTTTCCTTGAAGCTCCTCTCAATATTCACCATGCCGTAGTCTCTTTGAATGCTGTGTGCATTTCAGTATACCTTGTGTGTTGAGAACCGCACTCTGGACATATTCATCGGCAGATTATTGGTAAGTTTTTAAATAAATATTTAATTGGTTAAATTACAGATTAAATAGGTGACATTAGTGAATTAAAAAATACGGCCAACTTTGCCATGTACTGGTTTAAATAAAAATAATCAGTGCTATTTTCCTGTTGGCCAAAAATAACGGATTGTTCATGGGACCTGTTTGGAAGTTGATATTCCTCGAGGTCATAATTGCCGACCCGACACAGAAAATAAAACTAACCGTTTTAGTGTGCATAGTTAGGTTATAATTGCAAAGTAGATTAATTTTTAATTTAATTTGTGTTATTTTTTGCAGTTTATAATCGACAGGTAAAAAAACTCAAAATGGCTTTGAGACCAGCGCGGAAGCCCCGTATTGTGAAGAAGAGGACTACCAGATTCATCAGGCATCAGTCTGATAGATATGTTAAAGTCCATGTAAGTTTTCATCATTAAAATTAGCCGTGTTTCATATATTTATGTGTAGTATGAGGATGGATAAGTTTTACATGTTTGTTGGTTTCTCTTTTTTAGGATAACTGGCGTAAGCCTAAGGGTATTGATAACAGAGTCCGTAGGCGTTTCAAGGGCCAATATTTGATGCCAAATATTGGTTATGGTTCAGCCAAGGCCACCAGACACATGCTTCCCACTGGATTCCTTAAAGTCCTTGTCCACAACATCAAGGTAAATATTTTTGACGTTTATAAATTAAATGAAATAGCTTTTAATTTTTAAAGAGGCCTACTTTGCCATGCATTAGCAGTACGAAAATCTCTCATGCATCTTTCCGCGGGCCGAAATTAATATCCTGTCAAATTAATTGTCTTTTTGGACTTGAACCAAACGGATTTTGAAATGGATGACAATTTACTCTCCGTAAATATTCAGTTTGTCTAACATATCATTTATTTTCTCCCTACAGGAATTGGAAATGATCATGATGCAAAACAGGAAGTACTGTGCAGAGATCGCCCACGGAGTTAGCTCGAAGAAGAGGAAAGCTATCGTTGAAAGGGCCCAAGAGTTATCCATTCGTGTGACAAATGCTAACGCCAGACTCAGGAGTGAAGACAACGAGTAAACTCCTCGCGTTTTATTTTAAGTTAGCATATTCATATTTTGGGAGAATAAAGAAAATAACATCTTTGATACACACGTTTTATTGATGATTTTCAAATGATTCTTGTTTTAAAAATTTATTTGTTATTAGTTTAAAAGAGCATTTAGTCTATCATATTACTTTAATCATGCATAACACGCTTATATTTTGCTTTTGGGAAGGCCAAAACAGCCGTTCGAATCGTTTTAACTGGAGTTATAGACTCTAAATTCTGGCTGTCGATAGACTGAATCGTACTTGAAGAAGTGATTCCCTGAATTTTAGGTCCTTTGTGACGTTTGTCATCTAGTACATTTGTGACATAGAGAGGTTTCCGTTTTATACCGTTTGACTTCTTCCTAAATGTCATATTTTACAAATTAAAATTGCATAATCACAAAAACTATTCATTTTGAAAACAATCGTATCGCATACCTCAAAGGTTTCTTCCCACTCGAGGATTGATTTTTAAACTTCTTCGGTATTCGCATTTTGCCCCTCGACGATTTACTGCTTTTACTCACACCAGGATCACCACCTCCAAGAAACAGCGTATCAAGTTTCAGAATTTGCTTATCCAAATTCTTCAATTTGAACTTTGTGACATTTCTCGCACTTTTCATGCTAGCATTTTTATTTGCACCCTGACCACGTGCACTTACTTTACTGGAATCGTATTTGTGTGAAATATTGTCACTGTGACTAACTTGGACATTATTTCGAGGGGTAGGATACTTTTGATTTGTTTGATCACTGGATCGGGCATGTTGTACGCTAACTTTGTCTCGACCTGAGAGACCTTGATTTTGTTGATTTCTTGAGGGACTACTGGACTGGGGTTCTGTATTAGACAACAGTTTCGCTAATTCTTCACGCATTCTATTTGAATCGGTTGATCGAGAACTCTTTGCTACTGCATAATGTTTGAAACCGGAATTAGTTGAAGAGGTATGGGAGTAAGTGTCATCATGGTCATCGTAATAGGCAGGAGCTGATGGACAATCATGAAAAAGCTATGTAGAAGTTTTCACTTTTTTGCTGAAATATATAAACCGGCTACCTTTAGCTAGAGGTGGGGATGGTGCCCTTCCACAAATGATTGACTTGGTAGTGGGGTACCCACAAACTGCAGCAATTGCTTGTGGTCCATACAGACGACCCCTACGACGACAATGTTCGCGGATTATTGTCGCATTCTTTTTGTCGTCCAGAATATTAGACGTGCCACAAATAGGCCCGTAATCATAATACCCTACGGAACCCTTCGAATCGTAAAACTGACATGAATTCCTGTTTCATTTTGTGCACTTCAGAACATTTTTTGGGGCTAATTGAAACATTACCTTTCCCCGATCACTCTTGCTATAATTGCTCGTGGAATATTCCCTTCTAGTTGAATGCCTTCCAAACAAAATACTCTGCTGCCGTATATCATCAAACTCTCTGTTACACCCCCCTTCATACTTTGTACGCATTCTCCACTCGGCAGTCTTATCATTTCTTGTGCTTGCTTTTAACTGTTTCAGTATGTCATCATTTGATGGTTTGTGAATGACTTGGAACAAGTTGGATGGTATTGAGTCGTAAAAGGATCCTGACGCTCTTCCAGAATTCTTTGGTTTAGGGGGACGGAAAGCGAATGCCATTTAGATTTAATCGATGTTCACTCACTACAGTTTTTAATTCATGTAATGAATGTGTCGATAAAGAATCATTTCCTTTGTTGAATGATTGGTGTTTGCTGAGTTGTATGTATCTCATCATGATTTATGTCAAATAAAAGGACTGTTATGGTCACGGGTTTCAACCGGAAACCAATCGGCTCCGGAAATACAACATTCAGTTGTTGTCATCCTCTGCAAAATACTACATTCAACATTGGAATCAAAATTTGTAAATTTTTGAGACGTACAAAATGCAAATATCAAATTTCATGTTTTCAAATCATTGAAAACACAAACGAAAAATTTCACTGCCAAACAAATAACAATATTGTGTCCAAAATCCACAATGTCATCAGTTTGTATCTACACATCTTCATCCCTTTTTGCGATTCTTTGAATCCATCGTCACCATACGCAACGCAAAACCAAGCCAAAATAAATTCGAAACCTCCAAGAAAAACTGAAAATGTGTTACAGGTTTCGGTCATTACCGTACACAACACAACAACCCCGTACAAAACTCATAAATCACTTTCATACCATCATCATTTTCAAAAGCTCAATTGAGCTTACTCCAACCATGCAAAACCTGGTCGATGATCCAAAATGATCTCTTGCTTGCAAGTCATCAAACATATTATTATGCAAACTGGGGTACATTTTCATATACTTCATTTCATCATCATGCGTGCGTAAAAATACAAAGTACGCTCAGCAACAACATCCTACTTCTGCAAAAAAAAAACAGTTTTAAAAGCATAAGTACTCCCCTCCTTAAACAAGCATCTTAAAAACCAGATCCTTCAAAAGACGAAATCTACACAAGCGCATTCAGCACATCCACCACCTCTTCTTAAACCTTCATACATTTTTTACCATCATCCGCCAAATAACTTCTCGGAATTCCACATTTTCACTGAATTTCAATAAACCGACCAGTTAGTCTACGACACTGGAAGAAAAAATCCTTTTCTCGTGATTCCGTCTCGAGACGACGATCACGCTACTCCTCCATCTGCAAATATACATGACTTACCCAACATTGTGTTGCAATATACTCGGTCCTATTCTGTCTTCGTGCGGACTCGCAAGAATACACGACGAATACGCAACAAAGCTTTCTCGCATAACACGAAAGAACATCAGGAAAGAAACAGGGGAGAAGTGTCCTGACTTCAAGCTTGCAAAAAAATTCGCAAGCCCTTTCCCCCTTTGCAAAAATGGTTTTGCTTGTAAAAAAAATTCTCCCGAGTTGGCTGGTCGTTCATACTCGATATTTAGCAGAAAGATATGAAAGAGATCTCTGAGAAAAGAGTACATGCATTTCATACTGCTTCTTTTTTGGGGTTCCCTACTTTTCTACTGTTTATTGCACGACGACTTGATACTGTTGTTCGTGGTTTGGTTTTGTCTGGCTCTTCTCTCTGGCTTGCTGCTCTTTTCATGTGAGAAATGAGAAACACATTCTTTTTGTGTGGCTTTTTTTGTACAGACGGAATTTTATGCTTGTGGTGATGTGGAAATGCACTCCAATTACTGTATTTATACTTGCATACATGTCACACGTTAATAGAGATCGCTTCTTCATTCGCTTGTAGCATTTTTTTTCCTTTTCGTATCAAATTCCAAACCTCCTACGAATACACCAATAAAAATTTTATGGGAATTTTTAGTAGAATAGAGTATCTATCAGAGACGTACAAAAACACGAGCTTCCAAGCAGCCAAATGTGCCATCATATCATTCTTAATGATTATGAGCTCTTGTAACTGATCTTAGCTAAATTATGGGGTAACCTGATACAACCTACCTATCAATGTAACAAGACGACCGTTGCAAACTAGAGACACCTTGAGTCTCCAAAACTCAATGCATTCACAACAAACACCATGATCAGCATCATCAAGTCATTAAAGAATGAACATATTTGATAATAATGTCTGCTACAATCCATTATGTAACGGCTCAAGATTACGTTACGTACCTACCTATATGAAAAATCCCAGACGTCCTTCCTCTCTCTCCCTGTCTCTCTCTCATCTTTCAATAGCAACAATTCCCAAAACGCATACCCTTTTCCCATTCAAAACCTGCGACAATGATCATCACCAAAAAAATCGTGCATACCAAAACAATAGCGCATTACACACACATCAAACGACACAGTCACTCCAAGTGTCTGCGAGAAGTCTCGATTGCCGCTGCTGATGCGATGATGTGTTGTGTTCTGTGTGCGTTCAGTATTTTGTATATAAACATGAATGTTTACAGTGATGATAAAAAACGCACAGAAATTTCATTTCTCATCTCTCCACAAACCAACATCATCCCCTTTTCTTGCGTTTTACGTACCTACACAAGCATATCAAAGCCAGACAGAGGCACACTATTGTATTGCATTATTGCATCGCGCATTCTTCTAAGCTCACTTTAGTCCACAACACCGTATCGTTAAACAAAAATACCATTTTCCACTCTAACCATCACTCAAAATACGTACAGGGAGAAAAAAAACTCTTAAATTCTCTGTTATTATCATTTTTCCCCACAAGCACTATACCACCACCAGACAGACAAAAGCTCTCTCACTCAGCTCCGCGATGAGTATGCATAATGTGAATGCATTCATGTGTGTACATGATCCCATATGATAAAAAAACTTACCTGTCTGCGTTGTCTACCTCTCGCGAATAAACGCATCACATACTTATATATACGCTACCTCACGGCTTATTAAGAGCCGCCGGTACGGTGTGTCATCTAAACAAAATCGACTATTAAGTCTGGCGTCCGCTGCATATCGGAAATTAACTAGCTTTTGATACTACGATAGAAAAGAACGAATCAATGGAGAAAGGGGTAATCATAATCATAAGGGGCATTTGCATTTGCGACTGAAGGTCCTCCCCCGAGGTCAGTCAATATGGTATATGAGGTCGGAAATAAATACATATGTGTACTCTGTCCCTTGACCAGGGGATCAAAAGCCATTCCGCTACAATCAAAATTAATTAACTACTTATATTTTAAAACACTCACATCCTATTTCTTCCCTACATCGTTACAAATCTTTTTATATTATAAACGCTCTTGTATACACGAATCATAATGATTACAATGCACAAAACTTTGTTATTTTTTATTATATTATTCTTTCCACCAGACAGATAGATCAAATAGGTATGTAACTTGGTCGTCGTCATCATCATGATCATCATGTAAACTCCACACACATTAAAAAAGAGTCAAGTTGGATTGAATATTGAATGCATGTTTGGTTTGCTATGTGTGTACATATTATGCTACTCACTTTTATGTTAAAAAGAGCCAGACATTAATTTTTTTTATTATAATGAAACTGCTTAAAAACGCTTGTACGTGTACGTTTATGGGAAGAATCGCTTATAATATGCTAGTATAATCATCATCATCATCAGCGAGACGTGTATATGAAAAAAAAGAGTTGTTGCTGATCTAAACTGCTTCCACCACCAGTCACTATGCACATATTATTCAAGACTCTGTCACACATGAAGACAGACATACATAGAGCTACATATACTTTTTATAAGCATATAGGTATTATAACTTCACAGTCTACACGACTATACTGTGGTAAAGTTTTTTATACATATATTTTGTGCTTATGGTTGACGATGATGATGATGATGAAGATGGTAGTAGTGGGTCGTTCTCTGTATATTATTTTGACTCCACACCTTCTGTCTGTCTGGCCTGTGTCTGAGTGACTGTGTAGAGCTGTGTGTGACTTTGCCCGTCCGTGGTCGTCCGTAATTTAACTATCTCTCGTGTATAGTAATCTCAAATCTCTATCCATCTGCTGAAGGCTCTCTTTGCTGCTGAAGAGAAAGAAGCGACAAAAAAAAGATTTTTTTTGAAAAAGTAAGCTGTCTTGGTAGAATAATCTTCTCTCTTAAAAAACCATACTAGCATGCATACTCGCTCAAAATATTGCATACACACACATTTTTAAATAGAATCGTACCGTCTGGCTAGTCTAGCTTTCATCATCATCATCTTCATAACACAATCATGATCATGATCATCATCATCACTCATCAGTATACGTACGTAGGTCTTGCCAACGTATCGTGATTGTGCTGGTGATTACTCTACTCTACGTTATCTCTTCTTTTCATACCAACTTTTAATCCTGCACAGGATAAAAAGATTTTTGTTGATATTTCAGGAATCGATGGTGTGTATCGGGTATGTTAGGTTAATTGAACACTGATAGTCGTGGTTTGTTAACTGGACAGCGCTTTTAAGCGCATTTAAATTAGAAACGTTTGTGTTGGCTAGCATCAACAGCGTCACGGTGGTCGTCGGCAAAAGTTCCTTTGAAATATTTCTTAATTTTCAGCACCGAGTTTTACTAAAGATTAATTGTGTTTGGATTAATGAAAAGTTGTGAGTATCATTTTGTGTGAATCATAATAGGGTTTGCACGCGTTGACATCGCTTGCCAGTGGTCTCTGGTGACTGAGTGCAGCAGAGCAAGAAAAAAAACTGTTTTAAAACTATACGTTCGTGTGATGGTGATGTATGTCGTGCAAAACGAGAACCCTTGTCACTGGAAATTCGATTGAAACAATTGAGTACACTTTGCAAACCAAAACATTCTACGCACACATTGAGCTAGGAATATGTGTAGGATGAACTGGTAATGGAATCCAGTAATAATTACTGTCAACTTGGTTATCCTTATTTGTTTTGTTTGTTGAACGTGTGAAAAAAATCGTTTATGAACGTTTGTTGAAGAGTGCTGGTGTGATATATTGGACTGTGTTGCTGGAGAAAGAACTTTGTTCATTTGTGCTCGTACAAGGTTTGTGTCTGAACAACCAACCCTATCTCTCTCCCTCCGCACATGTTCGTGAGACGAAGGAACATCCATCAAAAGAATGGACGAGCGAAGTAGGGGCTCTTTACGGTGAAAATGATGTGCGCAATATGAAAATATTTTGTATGATAGAATTTTTTTTGTGATATCTGTGATGTCGTGTCACTGTTGACAAGAATGTGTGCTTAGAAAAGGGGAAATTAGTTTTTCAAAAATCTATTTTTAGTGTGGCAATCAATTGGAGAAAATTTTTCACGCAACAGTAGAGGTTTTGGAATATAGCAAGTTGGAATGCAGTTTTCACTTATCTCTCTCTCTCTCTACAGACTTGATGTTCTCTCTGGTATAAAAAATTGTCAAGTATTCTAAATAAATACTCCATTCCAGTTTTCCAGTCATTTTCGCATATTTTTTTTCTCTCTCGCTCGCGAAATCCATTTCTGCAAATATGAGATAGCATATGTACGAGTGTATGGAGAAAACGTAGGAAGAAACACGGGCATTATTAGCAAATCTAATATTACAAGCCGATTAGGCAATAGGGTGAAATATAAAGAGGAATAAGAAGCAATGCAAAAATTTTCGCTGTCTGGGTCTCTTCTCTTTTGCTACTGTACCACCACTACCAAGTTTACTTGTACTGTGTTTATACGTGTAAGTAGTGCGTAAGTATAAAAGGGAAACGAAATGCCTTTGCATGAAAATTGGAACACTGTAGAGGAAAGGAAATATGATGGTGGCATATTGAGTAGTAAAGAGAGACTTAAAAAGCTGTGTGTACACATGCAAAAGATATACAGGGAAATATGTGTAAGTACTTGTTTCATAAGCAAAAGTAGTACTACAGCTCTCGCGAAATAAGAGAATCCTAAGAATTTCAATGAGATTTTTCGCTGTTGTTATGTTGGAAGTGGAAGTAAAGCAGCTTTTGTGTGGTGGTAGTAGTGCTACTTCTCTTGCTCTGGTGCTGCCGTTGCTGTTGTGCCACTACTGCCGTGAAGAAAGTATAATAATGAGAGTTATAAGCTGTCTGCTATACTTGTACATGATGATGATGGTGCATTGACCCTGCGTTCTGAAGGAACCTTCTTTTTTGCAGGAAGGATGAAACGTGAAATATATTGTCCAGGCCGTACCACCACCACCACCACTGCCACTACTTTCTCTTTTTTTGCAAAGTTGTGTATTATAATATATATATAGTCTAAAGGTACACTGTCTCTACACAGCACAAAAAGGGAGATGCATATACACTCATGTATGTAGGGTTCCAGCACAAAAGCTAAATGGATTTGCCAAGTACCTACTAAAAACAGAAAAATTTGTAATATTGGCAAAGTGAGAAAAATAACGTGAAGTTCGGGAATCGTGAATTTTGCTGTGCAAAATTTTCACGTGAACAAAAGTTTCTAGAGAAAAAGTAGATTTTTACACTTGATGTGATTTACACTGCCATTATTACACCTTTTTTTCTATAAAACTCTTGACTTTCTACATATTTCTCTATTTTTTTTTCTTTTCTAATTAGTCTTAATAACATTAGCTGCCTATTATAATCAAGCTTCCAACTCAACCTTGTGTACCTAATCAAAAAGTTTAAAAAAGCTTAAGTCTTCAGAATATTATAAACACGCGTGCGCGTTTATTTCAGCAATATAAAGTATTGTTTGTAGTAATTAAGTTTTTACCTCGTTAATAGATAACCTGCAATAACTAGAAAACGTAATTTTAGTTAGTTCATCAAAAGTGCTTTGATCAAATCAACGAAGACATAATTTACTTTTTGTAAGTTTCTTCTCGGTCCTTATAAACTTTAAAACAAGAAGTTATCACGTAAAAGAGGAAGTGGCTACGTCTACAATAATGTTAGTGGCTACGATGTTTTAACTGTTCATCGTATTATCTTTCAATTCGATTATTAAACAATCTGGAATTATACATTTCGGAAGGTGAAAGTACGCTTCTATTTGTAGTCATTTTACAGAATATTTCTCATATTTATCTTTGCAGAAAACATGCCTATCTTAATTAAAACCATTCTCTACAAAATGTTAATGAACACGTTTAAAAGTGTTGTTGGAAAAAGAGGCGTGGTTAATTATAACTTGTACACCTGATGCACTGATTACCAAAAATAGGGTAAAAATAAAAGAGTAAATATTTCATTGTTAAAAAGGTTAGCAGACCAGCTAGACAGTGTAAATTGAATTAGCATCCATTTTAGTAACTGACCTTATCCAATTTCCTTTACAAAATGTACATACAACAACGGCGAGTGCCAAGGACTATTTAGTTTTGAGGGGGAAAATGTTTTGACCAAAAAAAATATTGTGTGAACTCTTGTATAAAAGCCAATATAACAAATATCTCATAAAAAGTAAATTGCAATAAATCCAGCTCTCTTGTTGATCATTTTTTCATACCAGTAAAGAAAACAAGCTTGTAGCCGAACGAAATTACATGACAGTCTGCTAGACCACTTTATTTTCCATTTCTTCAAAACAATAATATTTTCATTACAACAAAAGTACTTTTTTGTTGTGGCTACTACTTCACTCCTTCTCTGCTTGTTGATGGGTATGACGATGATGAACGCAATATTATTGTGCAATGATAATTTTCTTTCCTGTGATTATCAAGTCTGTGAACCAGACAGACCAGCAGAGTGTAAAGTTTTTTTCTGCTGTAACGATTTATCATAATCATCAAAACTAACTACTACATATTTTTAGAGAATCTTTTTGGTGTAAAAATTTTCTTTAAAAAAAAGTGCTTCCACTTGTACAAAAAAACAGAAGCGATTGTTACTCGTGATTAATTAATCACAGACGGTGCAGTGGTGTGTGCATGTTCTTATTAGAAAACTGCGATATAATTTTGCACACGCTTTTTGTGCTATAAATCCTTCTTTTTTTAAACATTTTTACTGACAATTTTGTCAGACAAGTCAGTGTATTCATAAAAAGGTTATCAAAAAAAAATATCAGTCAATCAAGTCAAGTCAGTCCTTTTTCTTTACATAACATTTCAGCACTAACTGTTGTTATTCGGTGTGTGTGTGTACGATTTGTGTGCAGAAAAGTAACGTGTTTCATACAGATTTTTTCTTATGATAAATAGTTTTGGATACATCAATAAGCAGATTTGCAAGATCTCTCTCTCTCTGTCTTGCTCAGGAGGAGTAGCAACAGGAGCAGACACACACAACACACACAAATGTCGTTTAAAGCTTGTGGCAGGCATATTTTTAAAAAGAAGCAGTAACATAAAATTCATGTAAAGTCACTCACTACACGACGATAATACAAGCTTTAATATTGAGATATTTTTTTTTTGTGTCAGTCGTATACGTTGTATTGGTGGTCATGTAATATAAACTTGAGAAGGATCTATGTAAGAATTTTTTTTCCTTCTTCTTCTATTTTGCTGGTCGTCGTCGTCTTCGTAGGCACTTATAATAATCACGATGATGATCATCAGAGAATAGATCAACCTACAAAGAAATAACTTCTTTGGTTTCATTTCATCTTTTCTGCATTTATTCATACATTATCTCTCTCATGATGATGATGATCGTCGTAGTGGTTGGCTGACTGCAAGCATAAATATTATTTTTGCATCAGATGCTTTTGTAAGTGTGAATATATCGTATATCAACCTGCTGCTTTTTATGCAGACTTATATTGCAAAAAAATCACTACATGCATATCTTTTGCTGCTTATGAATGTTGATGATGATGATGATGATGAGCATCAACGAATTCAATCTTTACATAGTTAGCACCAAAAATACCAAAAAAAAATTGACTACATAGTTAGTTTAGAAGAGGAGGAGAAAAAAAGAGGCACTTTTACAGAAAAGGCAAATGAGTGTTAAGAAAAAGAGCAGCAGAAGCAGAAAAGCTGTTTAGCCTGTACCTACACAAACCATACACACAATATTTTTATATTTTTTTTTGCTAATAATCATAATATCACGTAGGACCTCTCTTTTTGCGAATATATACAAAAAGCTTAAATAAAACCAAGGCAAGCAAGAAGTATATGTATATTTTCTTTGTATATAAAATAGCAAACCATAATAGTCATCATGATGATGATCATCATCATGATCGGCGGATCATGCAGTTCTATCGCATATTACAAAACTAGCAGAGTGAGAGAGCAGCGGCAAAAAGAACATTGTTGAGTTTTGTGTGAGCATGGAAGGAGCTACCAACAACACTAAAAATGCTCTGTCTGCTGCTAAAAAAAAGTTTCTTATAACACATAACACACCATCACATCACCACCACCACCAGTTTTTTTTTTGCCAATTCGACATAGCATAGTTGAAAAAAAGAGAATCAAACAAAGCAGTAGTAGTGGTGGATGGATGGAGTGGAGTGTGTGTATGGAGAGCAGCTCTACTAGCACAATCAGTCAAGTCAGGAGTATTATGAGACATGAGCTACTTTTATACGTACATTTGTCCTTATAAAAAACATCTATCTCCTGTGTTTCTGTCTGTAAGTTTTTTGATACAATGCAAAAGAGAGAGAGAGAGATGGAAACAAGTAACAAAGTCTGCAAAAAAACCTTTTCATACATGTAATGATGATGGAAAATATATTATGTTTGGTTCTTGTGGTAATGTTGTTGCTAGCAAAAATATAGCATGTAGCTTTTTACAACATTGTACAAGGTTTTTTAATGTACACAGCGAGAGAACCAGCCAGAGAATAACACAAGGCACAAGAGCAATTTTTTTGGCAATAGGAGAATCAGCGCAAAAGAGAAGGAGGAGAATAACCTTTTTGCAAAGAATCATCTGTTCTTCTGCTCACTTTGGTCTCTCACTCGCCTTTATATAGTTTTTTTTGGTATACTAAAAATGTATATTTTTTTATCTCTGTCTCGCTTATAATGCTTTATAGCTTCACACACAGCTCTCTTGTCTCCATGAACTAAAAAATGATGAAGAGAGAAACGTAGTAAGAAGAGTTGCAATTGCAAATTTTTTGATAATGTGGGACAGTGATTGTTGTTTGGAAGAAGGGTTTTATATTGTTGAGAGATATTGAAAAGGGGAGAGAGCAGAGTTGATTCGCTGGAAAAAATATTTTGGCGATAAGAGTGGGAAAAATTGCATAAGGAGACTTTATGGAGGAGACTTACAATTGGTGTGAAAACACGGATACACTACTGGATAGTGGTGGTGGTGGTGTTCACAGTTTTGCACGAGGTGGTTGGTTGGTTTTAAATATACTTTTTAAAGGATTCTTTTGGAAATTAGTACATAGATTGTTGAAAGAGAGAATTAGTTTTTTGGGATGAGGTGGAATAAGAATGAAGGAAACAATGCCATGTTGAAGATGAACATGATTAATAAAAAGAAAGATATTTTATGATGAGGTGGAATACAATTATTTGGGAATTTGGTAGGTAGTACGAATTATGGAAAGAAGATGTTTTTTTTTGGTCCAGTCAAAAGAGCAGATGTGCATTGGAGAAAGGTGTAATTATTGCGCTTGGGTTTTTGCATGCATGTTGACTGACCTCGATGCAAAAAATGCAAGTTTGTCTGTTGGTTAAGTTGGGTTTTGGGTTTTTGTGCAAAACCCAAAAAAGTGTATTGCAGGAATAGTGCATTTTGATGAGAGTAAATGGAAATGAATACATAAGCTTGTTTGGGAGATAGGAAAGGGGTCCCTTTAACATGTTTTGAGAGGATGTGCGTGTATGTGTGTGTGTGTGTATCCCAGTTTGTCGTATGCTATCTTGTGACGTGCACATTTCAGTAGTCAAATTGGGAACAAAATGGTTGTTGCTGTTTTTTGAAGGAAAATGCATTCAATGAGAAAATATTTGCAAATTTAGTTTGCAAAGATGGGAGAGTAGGGGAAAAATAAAATGATTTTGTAGGAGGTTCATTTATTGGCATGCATAGTTTGTTGGGGTTAAAAGTGTGAATTTTTTATATGAAAAGTTGACTAACGTTTTGATATTTTCTTGTCTTTTTTTTCAGTAAACCGTCAATTTAGGACCGTTTACGTTAATACAGTCAGCAGCAGCAGTGCAAAGCAGTCAAGTTGGAGAGATTGATTGAAGTGCTGCATGTCAGAGTGCAACAGTCATTCATTCATCAAGTAATTAGTTGGTGGATTGGATGAGCAGAGCAGTTTTTGTCCTGGAGAAATAAAATTTCCAGGTTTTGAAGAAAGAAGATCAAAGGTGGCGAAGGGTTTTCTAATTTTTGGTTTTTGAAAGTAAGTACCACGCCCTGAGAAGAAGAGGAGGGAAGAAATCGAGGGCTTTTGTGTTCATCCAAAATCTTTCATTTTCAATATAATTTTGGTAAGAATATTTTTAAAATTAATTACAATATTTTAATTCGATTTTTTCTTGAATTAAAATAAAAACATTTGTTTCTTTTTATTTCAGGTTCGCCTATTATTCCCGACTACAAAAGTAAATCAACAAAAAAGAAAATTAAACCTGGATTTCACTGCCAAATCTACTGCCACATCCAACCAATTTTTGATTGAAACAGAGCTCCTGTTCAAACCAAAATTGATTGGTGAAATACAGGGAAAGTTGATAAAAGCCTGAAACAACTATACTCATCAGCGCCATAAAATCCAATATCTTTTACACTGTCAATCATGAAAACTGCTCTTATTGATCATAATCAACAAATAATATTCATCTTGAAAAAGAAAGCGTACTGGTAGCATTTGCCGTTTTTATTCAACAATTTACGAAAATGTAATCAACTCGCTCATTTTTACCACACATGACACGGGGTTTTACAAGTCTATTCAGTTGGGAGAAAAGTGTTGATTTGTGAGTGGAGAGCTGTTTAAAAGAGAAATTATCTAATTGAATATAAAGTGACTTGAGTTGATAAAAGAGAGAAAAGTGAAAGCAGTCATTTTCGTACTAAACTTAACACCAGTTGGCAGAATAATTAACGTTTTTTGAATAAACTTTTTGGTGAAAGTGCGAGACGCAGTTAAATATCTTCATCAGCCCAACACGAGGATTAACAATTACGACGATAACCAATTTAGGATGACGAGACTTTCATAATCGGAAAGAAATTAAATTAAAAGTTTAATTACAAATTAAGAGACAACGCCAAAAAAAAGTCTGGTTTGTCGTTCTCGTCCTTTCTCTCTGCTAAAATTGACTTTGGGTGGACTGCGTCTCTGTTGTGCAGAAGGTGATAGGTGACTGATAAGCATAATATTTTATTGATAACCAAACCAACCTTAAACTGATTAGTGGACAAAACCTGTTCAATTAAAAATTATAGTAAAACTGTTGCCTGTAAAACTCAAGTATTCCTTAGATGCTTTCAAAAACATCGTTTCCATTTTAGTAAAGTAACCATTAGTGATAAAGTACCTGGCAAAACGATTGTTTTGAAAAAAAAAGTGTTTCCTTTTTCTTTTGTTTTTGTAAACATTGAAGTTGCGGTGTGTGCCCTGAGCTGAACATATTTTGGGGGATCCGATTTTGAAAGTCAATTAAAATTTAGTGGTTTACAAGTTAAGGCGATTATAAACGTATTGTTGATTATTAAAATCATTACTGTTTAAAAATTTGTTAAAAAATAAAATTATAAAGTTTGTAATAATATTTGTCAAAGCACTGAAATTACTACGTAGTTTAATTTAAAAAATTAAAGACATCAGCAGTTAAATAACAATTTTTGTAGCAGCTTTTACAACAAAAAACATTATTGTAAGGAACTGTTTTTCAAGTTTAAAAAGTCAAGTCAATTAGTGGAAAACTTTATACCGTGTTAAATAAGCTTTTTGGACTACAACCAATTTCTTCTCTGGTTGGACCTGATTTCTTTTAAAGAAAAAGCTAGTTATCATGTCAGACGGGGACAGTGGAGATGATCAGCCTTCCAGTCGCCGTGGTGGAGGTAAGCACATATTTTCTGTATATATCTTTTAATTAATTAGTAGGACTTAATAGGACAATTTTCATTTTCTGCATACATGTCTACATGTGAACAAAAATCTTGTACTAAACCAACAATTTCCTCCGATTTCCATTACTTTTTTCATTTCAAAGATATTTATGTGCTTGTAACAGTTACAAAATGCATCCGATTATTGAAATTCGGTTTCGGGCATATTTAAAAACTTCCTGCAACATTACTTCCATTCATTCTGGGTTACTGCTGTTAAAGGAACGAAAGTTACGACTTTTACGATGTATGATCACGTTATAGAGCTTAAACTAGTAATCATTGTCAAGAAGAGTAGTATACATCATGAAACATGACTTTACTCCTATTTTATGGCCATTGACATGTATAATTTTCTACAATTACTGAGTCGTAAACTGTCTTTTTAAAATTTTTGGATCTAAGCATGCAAATATGAAGCAATAACGAAATGTGCGATGGCAATCTTGAGATAAAGTAAGAATAGCTGTCGCACTTTTTAAATTTTAGACTCATTTTTCTTAATTTTTTTAGATTTGTTGATAAACTTTGCATAATAAGTTAGAGAATTTAAGATTTTAACTATTCTGTAGATGACATGACAGACTTTTAGGGAAAATTTAGTTAATTTTATTTTCCCCAGATTTAGTTGTATTGCTGCATTGTTAGTTTTTCTTTTAAGACGAGAAAGATTCTCAGACTCAGACTGCTGCAGTAACGCAACAAATAAAGGCAAGGGTAATAGCCCTTTCATTATATTATGCTATAACTTGTGGGTATGTACTTGTGCATGTACTTAATGTTAATGCACCACCAGTCAGTAAGGCATCAAGGCATGACGTCTGCTGTTGAAGACGTTTTAAGAGACTCTTATAGCCTGCAGCTAAAAATAACAAAAAAATCGTCTGGACGCATTTTTTGCACTTGTTTTGTATGTGCACAGACGCGAAGCGAATATAAGCGGTGGGAAAAAGGCGTCTGCTGAGACTGCTGAGAACTGAAGCCATTCTGATGGCGTACAATCAACTACAAAAAGTGGTTGGTTGGAGTATTGCTCCGAGAGTTGCTATTGTTGGTAGGTAGTAGGTAGGGTCAGGAGGATGTTGTAGAAAGTTGGTATTGGCAAAAAGCAAAGCTAACTAACAAATAACAAAGTATGCATTCGGACATTTCCTTAGGAAAATTTCCGCAAATCGAGTTTTTCGTTCACCTAGCAAACTTTATTCCTGTGTAATGGATTTCTGAACTGGTTATTTTTATTTATCTGTTATTTCATGTTACTCCCTGGATTTCTATTTTCCTAATACAATAATTATGGCGTCGCTTTTTTGTAATTGTCCAAAATTGGTATGAGGTCAAAGTTTAATGAAGCAGACTAATTAATTTTAACATCACATTTATCCTAACCAGATTTACAAAAAGTAGATTTAGACCTGCCATAATGAATGCACATTTGTTTTCTGATAACAAAAAAAAATCCTCTCGTTATTGGCTGGAAGCAACGTACCTGTCCGTCGGTAGATCCAATCTGCAAATATGTAAAAAGATAAGGTTTCCGCCTGTGGTGTTGTTGATAGTTGAGATCTTTATACTTTTAAATAGCAAAATTGGTTATGTTATACCTTTCAAGTATACATACTAACTAGTGCAACATCATCTTTCGTATTATAGCTTTTCCCTCCTCTCATTAGATCCATTCACAAGGCTTTTAGCTACCCAACACCTTCAGCAAAATTATCTCCCTGTCTTGTCTCCTTCGTTTTAACGATTTGGCATGGGTGTCTCGTCGGAGATGCCGTTTGGGTTCGTGGTTTGGTTTTGATGAAGAAACAAAGCAGCTACCGAAATTGTTTTGCTCCAACCATGTAGGTATTCAAAGAAGTATTACTAATCAAATTAACTGCGAGTAGTTAAAAGATAAGAGTATCTTTCTAATTTATTGAACAAATTAGATATTTAACCATTTTTTCCGTATTAACTCAGTCATTTATATAGGAAGATTTTTTTCCTGAATGTGTAATCCCTATTAGATATCTTTCACAAGCAAACGAGAAACTCAAGATAATTGAATGAACAATGAGCTAACACAATTGAAGAGTTTTATGAAGGGAAAAGTAACAATGCACTTGACTTACAAAGAGATATGTATATATATTATATTATATGAGAAAGGATTTTTTTATGAATACCTCTGGCTCTGAGGAAGAGCAATCATGATAATAATGATAATACAAACGATGAAAGCTAAGCCAAGAAGTTGAGAATTTCAGAAGTTCTGTTATCATATCCATAATTGTTGCATTCATGCAATATTTTATTTTATATTTTATTGCTTGATTAATATCGTTCAAGCTAACTCTTCTTTCCACCCACATAAAATGGCTTGACTTGACTTTTGTACGTACACTCTTTAAAAAATCTAATCTAATTAATGGATTTTATCGTAGGGTAGGTTATATTTTATTTTGTAGTGTTTAGTTTCATGTATGAGTTTCTGGTTCGCTGGCTTGATTTGAAGAACTCATGAATGAAAATATTCGCATTTGCGAATAAAAAGGAAAGAGTTTTATGTGCATTTTTTCGCTCATGCTTACCACATCGTTATGCAATCAGTTTTTCTGCGAAAAAAGTGCAAAATTCATTCAGTAAAATATATTAAACGTAGCAGAGAATCCATATACGTATTATTATGTAAAGAAGTAAAAGGCTTTTAGTGCATACTTTCATTGTAATTCCATTCACTGTTATACTTCACATTTGCATTAATGAGAAGAGAAGTTGGTTTTAATTTGCGAAAAAATGTAAGACGCAAAAATTATCTTGTACATCATTGCATTCTTATACTTGTTCTCTCGAGAATTTTTGCTCTGGTGAATTTGTAAATTAATTAATAATAACAATGTGAATTCCTTCAAGGTACTACTTGGGGGTTTCAAGGTAGAGATTAAAATACCTTTTCAGACACTCAAACGAAGATCTTTTTTCAATTGTTATCATTAAAAGCCAAGAGGGAAAGGATTTAAGGTACATTGTTATAGTGGACCGATTTTTTTTCTGTTTTAAAAATCCTTCTCTCACAACATGTTTCTGAGTTTCCTGTTTTCATCAAAATGGTGTTGATTACTACATTATACTTGTATACATTGGTAATTAATTATGCTAATCTGTAGTATCTCCCCGTGCATCATCAGATCAGCAGGATTCTTTTTTTTCAAAAAGCGTGGCGTATAATTACGTATGAAAAAAAGTTTCATTCATAAGAACGCTATTTTTCTTCATTCTCACTCGTGTAATTTACAATTAGAGCAGTAGACGAAAAAAATAAGTTCTTAATGTTCTTGTTCAAGTAAAGGGTAGTAGGTATGACGGGTAGTATTCCTTCCTTAATGACCAGTGTGAATGACGATCAGATAGAAGAAATGATACAGCACCTTGTTCTGACAGAGTTGTTGGGTCTGGCCTGGTCTGATTTTGATCTTGAGGAATGTATCTGAGCATTTTTATCTTTAAGAAGCGAGGAAACAAAGATGTGGGCAGACAGTATCACAGCAGCAGGAGCAAGAAACGCTTGGTTGACTGACGCCATCAGCTAGAATTTTCACTAGGTTTTAGTAGCTATTCCATTCCACCGCACGACGACTCTTTTTGCGAGCTGTTAACGCATACCTTCAATATAGATGGTATTTCATTCGTCCTTTTCATCAGAGAACATCTCTCCACTTGCTTAACTTACCAACCAACTTCACTCAAACTCGAATCCCCAAGCTCGGTCGGTACTTCATCAACATAATCATGAATGAACCCAGAGAAAAAAAGATTGAAAAATCATGTACAGTTCGCTGAATGTGCCTGTTTATATTATTATTAATGGGGTTTGATATATTATTCATGTATACATGAATATTATGCCATATGCCATATTATCTTGCTTTCACATTCACAGCATGGCTTCCGGCAAGGCAAACGTAAAAGAAGCTTTTTATTTCTGTGTTTAGTGTCGGTTATAGTGCTTCTGTCTGTAAAAAAAGCATTATTTCGCTAAAACCGTTTGATCACTTGCAATATTGAATACACAATGGGAATACTCAGTTTGCAATAAAAAACAGTGGGGGTACTCAACTAGAGTCTGTAAAAAGACAAGTTAAAAGTTATACGTTATTTTTGCCGGAGAAAGTTAACCCGTTAATTTATAACCTAAAATTTGCTTGAGCACACCTTTTGAATTCTCGGGTATTTTCACCGGTTATTCATAAAAGAAACCGGGAAAATGTATTTGCATTGATACTAGCCATAATTCATCTGCACAAATTCTCTTAAAAATCATCTTCATTATATTTGCAAACTAAT
>JAQFZG010000077.1:0-56458 GCA_034695465.1 Entomobrya nicoleti
TACGTAATTTTAAACATTTTGCATTTTTACGTGTTAAAGTAAGGCTAAGTTAATTTGCATAATAAATATTTTTTATTATGTAGCGGAATTCCGCTACATTGTAGCATTATTCCGCTACTGATCCTCCACTGATATTTGTATATAGTGTACACTTCTTCTACAACAGGTATATATTTATGTAAATTACGGTGTGTCATAAAAGAGTGCACATTTAAATGGACTTGTTTTCATATCCCTTTTACGTCGCACATGTATATAGCTCTTCATAACAATGCATGTTATGTTACACACATATTATTTATGACAGATGAAATTTCAAGATGTGCTTAACTTCTTGCATAGGTATGTATGTGTTCTAAAGAGAAAACATAAATACATATTCACGACGCAGTATGTAATTTTAAGCGCTCGTTCTTTCATACATTTCGTGCCGTCGTCGCGCGAATCGTCTTACATGCAATTTGGTAATCCCACTGGAATCCATTTTATTTCCAAGTCTTGATACCATATACAGAATTAGAACGGAGATTAAAGAGAATTTTCTGTCTTGCATCTTGATTGTTGTTTTTTCTTAATGTTAGCTACAACTAACTTATGACTACATCTGCATATCCTGCCTTTTACCTATTTATTACTTTTGAAAAAAATTACAGTTACCACCTATGTTTGTATCAAATCTACATGTGAAATTCATATAAGTTACTTGAATACTTCAGGAGTACTATGTTAATACATTTGCAGTAGAAAGAAACAATACAGGTAAATGTGTTCTCATGTTTTTAACCGAAGCTAAAAAGTCAAGGCTGTTTTTTGCCTTTTGCTTCGTTTCGTCATACTCATTGCCGAGGCTGTTGTTTTATTCTCAGAAACAAAAAATGTACATGATGAAAAATGATGGAAAGGTGTTTGCTTTTTTCTCAATGAAAATGTGCACATTATTTTTTTAAGCCAACAACCTGCTTCCGTTTTAAAATCATTGAAATAACCACATGTAAATAAAATGCTTGTATATAGTCAATATTTGACTATATGTAATAATATAGTTTAGTTGGGGACGTCTTGGAATAAAAATATATACATGTTAGACTACTTATTACTATGACGTGTGTGCATGTTGATTTTTCCTCATAATTTTTTCCCCTGGTTGATGAGCTAGAGGCCATGGGTGGCAGTTTGTGAGCAAATCAAAAATAAACAATCTACAGAAAATACACACCACCAACCACCAAAAGTGCTGGAAAGAATTTGTAAAAGGTGAAAGGAGAAATTGGTGTGACTGCAAAGAAATAGTGGCATTTTTTGAAGAGCGATATGTGTGCAATCATGCAACACCAAATAAATCACAATCAAATACTCAAAATTTCTTACCCCTGCCCCTGATACACCAATGAACACTGTTACAACGAATTATTTCAGGAAATACTCTTAATTCTAATCTCCTCAACTAATCGATCCAAAATAATTGCAGTGCAAATAATGTCAACGATACTCCACGTGCTAAAACTTTCCGTCTGGAAAATTGCAAGGAATTCACCTTCAACGTCGACGGAACGAGGCGGGGGAAAGAGACATAGATCCGTGTTTAGTAGAATGAATGATAGGATAAAGAATTTTTGCCCTATTCTCCTAAATAATGAAGGGCAGTTTCAAGTTCATACCACAAAAGTAGAAAAAATCTGACCCAAAATTACATACATAGCACTTTTTGGCACAATTTCTATTTGAACCATTCATATACAAAATCCAAATACATATGAATAGAAAACATGAAAATTTATGTCGTCCGTTTATTACTTTTAACAAATGTATATGATAAACACAAAATATGGATGATATTTTGGTATAATATGCATATAAGGAATTAATCCGTGTAAACAGTTTAAGCAGATTATATACTCAAAGTTAGAGTTGTTGCAAGTACGGAAATATTTGTGAAATTGAACGTCAAATTCCAAACATACAATTCGAAAGAAAAGAAGTTAATTGAAGCTCAAATATATTTTTAAAGTGTTAATATCTGCCTTAAAACTTATTTCAGAATGGGATGTTTCAAATGTTTTAAATTATTTGGGCGACGGAATGGATACAGACATACGGTATTATAGCATAGGGCAAGTTATAAATACTCGACAACGCTCAGTTCAGGTGCAACGGCTGGTGGCTGTCAACATTGGAATCTATGATTTTATTTATTTAGAATATAGTTTGCAGCAAGAGCCATAAGAGTTTAATTATAGTAGTTCAATATAAACGTCATATCCCTTGTGATAACAAAAAATAATAATACAACTTTAGCTTTTTATTCCTGCGATGTAATTTCGCTTTTAGACTTATGGAATCCCGATTTGTTTTAATTTCAAACATTGTGTTCGCGTGACGCAAAATGTAAACATAAGCTCTGCTGTGTGGCTTATAGGTGGCTTTGGCTTGTCGGTCAGTGGCAGGTAAATGATGTTAATGGGCAGTTTTATTACTTAATGACTTAAAAAATTGCTTGAATTTGATTTACAACAATTTTATGAGTGATGGTAGCGCAAAAATAAACAGAGGAGCCAGGTTAACTTTTTGTATTTAGGTTGACTCCGAGTACAAAACGTACTACTGTTATTATGTATAAAAATTAGTGAACCCACTTAGGGTTTTAGTGCAGGTTATATTATATTTAGTATTTACGAGAAAACTAGATAACCCAGAAGCAAATGCAAAAATTTAAGATGCACTGAAAAATGAAAGCTTCTAAAGGAACTTTACTAGTTTCAATAATTGTGCTGCAGATTGAGAAATTTTATCTGCTGCAACGCCAACAAGTCTCCTTCTCGTGCATTGCACTTTTACAAGGAGCATATCTTTCGACGATATACACACGTTAACAATGAAGTATATCGCATTACACAAGTTACCAGTTATGCAATAATAATTGTTTGTGCATAAACTTGCTCACTGTTTTTATGTTACTACTTTATTTAGTGTTGTCGACTACGCTGTTCCATTTACCCAAGTCTTTGCTTTATATCGTCCATCATTCAGGCGCCAGCAGTAGGGCAGTTTATCTCACATAGAACCTCTAGAATCTGAGTAGTGCGCTGCGCTAGAATGCGAGTCCTAAAAGTGACTTCAGAAACGCATTAGGCAATCCACGAGGGCGTAGTTTTATGAATTATTTAAGTCAGAAGAAGAAACCTTTGAAACAATGAAGTCATACACACAAACACATCGGTAAAATGTAGAACTTGAATACAATAACCCTGCATACCGAAGCACCATATATCATCAACATTACAACATTATCGTTGTGTGGTGTGCTTTTCTGCACTTTTACTTCAGATCTGTGCAACTTTTATTTGCTATTGTTGTTCATATTTATAACGCAAAGTCTCAAATGAGCCACAAAATATACCTCCACGCATTTAAACCTTCATCAGAACATTTTTCTGGTGGAATGAACGGAAAAAGTATATAGTCCCGAGTTATACTCATTGCTTCAATCATTATTATAAATTCATAAACACAGAGGGGGGAGGAGAAGTAGTACATAGTAAAAGCTGTAGGAATTTCTTGGTAACATTAACCCCATACATAACACATTTAGTCATTATGGTACTCCATCATCAAAAGTGAAAGTGGGAACAACCTCCCTTTCTTCTCCCATTTGTCTGCATGAAGCGCGGAGGAAGTAAACCCTGAGCAAAAAGCTGAAAAACAGGATTGGGATGGTATGGTAGTGCATGAATTTAAATTAATAGGCTATGAACTATGAACGCATTGAAAATGCAGGAACACGCAAGTTAGCAATTGTAACTAGCATAAGAGTACAGTAACTAACTTCAAAATACTGGGTAACTATTGTAGTGAAAGTGGAAAGTAAAAGTGAAACAAGTTTTGTTGAAGCTATATGAAGTGTACTACACGTCTCGGCTGGAATTCTTCCTGTTAAAGGGAATACATACATAATAGACGAAAGAGAAAATCAAAGGGTAAAACATTTTATATTAGCGGCTTTGTTTTATGGCGACACATCATTTCTTTTGTTCGTTCGTATTGCGTATCGGTCTTTTATGTACGTACATAAAATACTTTATACAGCTTTTTTGGGTTTGTGGAGACTGTTGAAAGCACTTACATACATAACGGTTTTTCCATAAAAACCAAGTACCAGTTTACTTTCTTTTGAGGGAGAAAGTCACAAGCTATATAATAACATAGCTGCATTTGCATTGTATAACATTTAAAAGTGAAAGCGGGGTGAATGTTCGTTGCTCTACGGGCAATGCAATAATCATAATGCTTTGTTGAATGATAATGAGGATGCCAACGCCAACACGAGCAATGATAGCTTTCGGCATTTATTCATAAACCTACACTACAACTGTCCTTTTAAGCTTTTGCATATTTGCACCACTTGACATGTTGCGACAAATAATAATAATAATGGGAAACTGCCATGTTTTGGTATTTAAGGAGAGACTAATTATTACATAAAATGTAAAGTTTTCCCGGCCTCCTATTTCTGGTATTCATTTCAAAATTATTAAACATGTTTAGTAATTTCGTCGTGGCTTTGTGGGTTGCACAAAACAAGTAATGTAGGAATAGTGAACTACCATAATAAAATGTCTTAAGAAAGTATGCTTGCTAAAATTGCTAGAGAACTGTTGTTACTCTGTAAATGTTTATAACCGAATATTTGAAATGTTTTTTATTAGGTATCATGGATTAGAAGAAGAGACTGGCACATTCTAACAAACGGACGAAATGTTTATACAAACGATGACCGCTTCCTAATTGACCACACAGAAGGAAGTGACGAATGGACACTTCTTATAAAGTATGTGCAGACCAGGGACAACGGAACATACGAGTGTCAGGTAAACTTTTCAATTGTCATATTTACTGTATGCCTAACTCAAAATGTTTGATGATAGTAATCTTTCAATGACGATTTATAGTAAAGTTTGATATTTTTATCTCTCTATTGTATCTTTAAAGAATACAATAAAGATTTTTTGAACTTTTGTATTTGTTACAGTAAAAAGATGTAGATTCCTCATGAATTTTCAATATATATGCATGCCTATTTTATGAACGACAAATGTCTTGAAGAAAGTACACTGGAAATCGACGAAGTGGTACATAAGGTGGTGGTGATGTGATCGCATACTTTTCCTTTTCACATAAAATCCATTTTTACTATCCATATCGGCCGAGGTCTAATACGTTTTTTTTCATATCGTATATTATGTTGAAGATACGGGATAATATTATAAAAGAACTCCCACTTGATATACATACGTATATACATATACATCCTTATACCGGAGACTAAACGAAGTCTCGTGTTTGGTATGACTATGGAAGCGTAATAAATGGATTCCGTTTGGACGACGAAGCTGATCTATTGGCATATCTAGTTTTGTATGCATTTAAAATTCCACATAAAGTATCCAAAGCTAAAATGGGTTGACAGTTGTGTAGTTTGATATGAGAAATGGATTGAACATGTCTCCATAAAGGGGAGGTATTATAGTAGTCCTCCTATTGTCTACGTTAAAATATTATGAGGTTCTTGCTCTGCTCTACTACTTCTAATAGCTTATCACCCAAATCTAAGCGGGATTGAACCACCAACCCACCGTTTTCAGTGATGGTGTTATGTTGTCAATTTGGAAAGTTGCAATTTACACACTTGACATATTTCCTTTTCGTTAAATTTTAAGTAGAATGGAAAATTGGAAAAGCCAGAAAGGTAGCCGAAATCTGCCAGTATAATTTCTTTTAATTCGCCGATTAAGTTAAATGTTTTGATAAGCAGGACAGAGTCATGTATTACAAGACCATGCTTTGCATGTTTTAACTTCACCACCCGGACCAGTTCCTAAAAATAAATGGGAATTTTACATTTTGTAATCATTATTAATAGTTTAAACCATTAGATATCACGGTACGGTTATATGGAGATTGGAGATCTACGGTTCAATGACATGTAAAACCCATAGAATAACTAACTTGGACCATCGTAAATAATAATGTGTACGTTATTCCAACAATGTCGATATTGTTCATCACTATATTTTCGCATCAGTGTAAATATGGATATCTATTTAGTATATGTATAACTTTTATGCATGACTGTATGTAAATAGTAAATAACAGAAATAAGATGATGAAAGATGACAAAATGCTCTGTAAATCAAAACTCACTGGTTGACATTGAATAAAAACTAATAATCTTTAAAATAGTATGATCAATATCTTTTTCCCGGAAATAATAAATAAGAGTAGGAGTGCGATAGGATATTACAAATATGTTACTTACTAGATATCTGAAACATTTATTTTTTCACACACGTACTTCTCCTCCTAGAATATCGACATAGTGCCATAAATTGGACCTAAGTCATACGTGCGAGAACTAATGATGATTGGTTTTGTCTGTGAAGATGTGAAGCGTAATGAAATTTGTGAGGTGTGTGTGAAATAGCACTTATTAATAAAAATACAGCAGGATATACTCGGTCGCTGACACTTAATAATATAGTAAATCTTCCGATATAATCACGACACGGTTAGTACCATATTCTCACTAGATATGATTTGTTGCGAATTCGAATAAAACAAATGGCAGCATGGATGTTAGTTTCTTACCATCTTCTCGAACATATAAGGTAGGTTCATTTCGTAATCGAACATAACAAGCGGAAGCTGAGCACCTGCATTTAAGTCATGATGGTATAGTCATTTGATATTTGCTGTATACTGCTGAGTGCCGACTACATACTGTATAGCAGCAAGTCTATATCAGTAAAACTATTTCTACAGAAATCTGGTGTGATATCTTTATACAAGCTAAGGGAAATCTCTGGTTGAGAGCGGGAATCTGCTGAACCATTAAATCATCCCATTGTTCATTTCCAGTAATCCATTTTGATCCATTGGATTTCCTGGGTTCACTGTGTTCAGATCCTCATAGGTAGTATACCCTTCTAAAAAAGCTCCAATATTTCATCATTTGCTTCTTCTCATTTTTTACAATTCTAAACACAAAGCTATTTTATAGTTTCCTGTTTCTGCTAACGCCTTTGTATACTGCTTGCTTGAGAGCAGTCATGTAGCGTGGTATGCGGTTTTAAGGATTTTTCTTCATTGCGAAATGATATAGTGTGTGTAATAGTAATGATAATGGAGAAATAAAATAAAATGGAAAAAGGGATGGGTCGAAGAATACGAAGGAAATAAACATCAAGATATGGGGGCACATTATGTCGTTTGCGTTTTGGCCGTGATCCATTCATCGACCATTTATACCAAATCTTGTTACATAATAATCCTTTCATAGCGAATTTGCATACTGAAGCACATATTTTTCAGCAATTTGAAAAGTTTTATGTTCAACATGATCATTAAATCGTAGTCAATCAAAGTCAAAAGTCTATTTTGTCTGATTGAGAATTTTTAACTTCGTTTGGTTTTTCACCGAATTTTCATCATTGCATCGTTATTTATTACTCAATCAATACATTGCTTTTCAGAAATAAATTCCTTTACTTTAAAACAAAATACATTGAATATGACGTGAAGATGTTTGAATCCAATGATTTGTATCAATTTCAGGTGTCAAGTACAAAAGGCATCATATCTCATCTATTTAACCTCAACGTGCTTGAGCCTCAAGCTCACATTTTGGGAGCCAAGGAGTATCACGTGCAGCGTGGGACCGTAATCAGCCTAGTGTGTATCATCGAAAATGTAAGACTTTCTATACATTTTTTTATTACTTTTAAGATATTTTAGAGTCTTTGACGATCATAAATGCACATTCTGATAGCGATGCTTATGGGAATATAATAAAAATATTGTGACATGTGATGATGAAAAGTAAACTTGTGTGGATAGTACATGGATAGTAGGTACCTAGTTATTCGTGTTTTATATTTTAGAAATGTTCAAGTTTTGATAAAATTTTTAGTATTATATTTTATTATGGTTATAAAAATTAGTTTAAAAAGTTAGAATCTTAATAAAAAACTAAAAGCATGTGGGACTATACCTTTCTTTCATCTTTGACAGATAATTAATAAACTTCGTGTATCAGTTTGCCCCCAATTGTCTTGTATGATTAAGTAATACGAAAGTTTTCAGAGTTTTCAGAATCATCGCTGATAAAACACATTAAAAAATAAAGTAACGATAAATTAACTTTTGTAAGTGTGGTTATATATAAGATATAATAGATATGTATACGTGTCGACATTTTCATTGAACTACAGAGAAAGCAAATATATTTTATTATCCTTTCAGTTAAAGTGCATCTTCGCAAACATTTTCTCTCGACAAAAAATACATTACATATTGTATAGTACATACATCGATTTCTTTCGGTTTAATAAAAGTGTCTCATTGATAGCTTTCGATAAAGAAAGTAACAAGATTTTTTCCAAAATTCGAAAATTGTCCAATAAAGAAAGTAGGTAGCACAATATACTACTTCCGCATTCTGTTCCGAAACTGTACCCTCCCATATTTTCCTAATGTTCATGAACAGATGTAAGAGCAAGTGCGTAAGACTTAAGCTACCAAATATAACCTTTTCTGAGATATCATCCACTCAACTCTCTTCATTAGATCAGTTGTCTTTTGTCTTATGTACACCAAGAGTTGCTGTTCCTTATCATCGAAGAATGAAAGCGAAGCCAATTGTGCAATGTCTCGTCGCCTTCTTGCAGAGGACTGCACCACTAAAGTATCTAAATCATCTTCCTCGTCATCACAAAAGAAAACCAACGGAAATCCGATGCACCCACTCAACTTGTGCCATGTAGTATTATTTCATTCTTGTCTTTACTTTCAGCCCTGGCTCATTTCCGCCACGTGAGTCAGAAGGAAATCTCTTTCTTTCACTTTGACTCCCAGAAGTTTCTCCCTCTCTAATGAGATGTGTAAAATACAGGAACAGTTGGATTTTTCTTGGCCTAGCAAGCAAGCATGTGTGTACTGTTCTATATGCACTATATGCAGTATATCTAACATATACCAAAGTTGATCATCACTTTTGTTTCTTACTTTACACACCTCTGCCACCACGTACTCTATCCACAATTGCTTTTCCAAAGAATGTCTGAATCAAGACACCAACGGAACAGTGGAGAAAGTGGTTAGAAAAATTAAGATATACACCAAATTGTGGAGCCGGGCAAATGAGGTTTTATCTTACGTTGAAATCACTACCATCATGCAGAATGCAGGGATATAGTATAAATACAAAACAGTACACTACTGATGAAAAATGTTTACAATTTATTTGAGAGTAAATTCAAATGTACACTCAGAGCTTATCGTTAAGCTTCATTTGGACGGGGGTTCTTTTAGCAGTGCTTTATTTCAACACAAGGTCAGCCCAATGGTAATGACTGAGAAGAGAAATGGATTGCGTATGAACTTACCGTGCGTAAACAAAAGAAAAAAGAAAAATCAATTTCATATTACTGTTGTACAAATATACTACATATGTACACAACTTGGAAATGCATTTCCTCTAAATGCACTGAAGCCACATTTCACCCCAGAAGTTGGGTACACTCCCATTAATCATTCATTAGGCAAAGTGCACCTTTTGTGGTGATCATCTAAAAATTCACACACACAGCACACGTCACCGCGTGTGCATGGATAAAAGCATTAGACTAGCATAAGCATTAGTTCGCTACATACGGAAGCACCAGTGGAAAACAAAAGTTGTCAATATAATCATTTCTCTTTTAGCTTTCTAGTTTGGGTTCTTGTTCTCCTTCTCATATCGCTTTTCACCCTTTCAGTATTCCTAAATTGTGTTGAACTATAACTCCTTCCTTACACTGGACATCTGTTGCCGTCCATTAGCCAACTTTATGTAACTTCCTTAATTCCTTTTGTGCAAGAGTTGACCGGTCGACTGTCAACTTTTATTTGAGCTTCCGCATTGGCACGTATATTATATACACAAATATCTCATAAACATTGCATGCATATATTAGGCCCTTTGAATTTATAGATACTTGCGGCACACCGAGTGCTTCTAAGCATATCCGTATGTATATGTATTATGTATATAAGATTTAAACATTATACTTCTTCCATTCCATGAAAAACACTTCACCACGTGCTAACCTCCAGTGAGAGTATAAATTATTGGCTGTAAAGTTAAGATTCTATTCGTTTGACAGTTTTCTTTTCCCTTTTTTCTCCCTGTATCTTTTACAAAAGGATCTCTCAATATATGCCCGAGGTTAATTCTTTGGAAAAAATTTAAAATACAAAAAGTGGTAAAATAGTTTACGTAAATTTGTAACAGTTTTCCGGTACAGTGTTATTGAAAGGGTACGATGTTGTTTTAACCAAAAAGGTTTTGTAAATGGTATCAGTAAACTGGCTCCGTTCTTAGTCACAAGAACCATTCTTAAATAAAATATAATGTACATAATAGCTGACCGATAACAAATGTAGAATTCTTTCAGAAATAAGCTTCGGAATAAAATAAACATTCCATTGAAACTTACAAATTGCCATTATTGAATAGTTTTGAATGGAACACTTTGGCGGATAGGTTAAAAAAAATATATAAAAGAAAAGCTTAAAAGCATCTCTTTTGCACTTGACTATGCAATTTCATTTCCGTTTCTTTCAAAACCGAGCAAACGGACATTTTTCATGGTTGTCTCATTTTTGGATCCTTCGTCATCGGTTTTTTCTCCAATCGTTTTTCATCAATTTATAGAAAAACTACACAAAAGCTTTACACAATTGAGTGATTATTTTTTATATATTTTAGATTGGTTTATAATTTTTTTGTAAAAATACGTAACTGCAGTAAACGTGGTAAACTGGGTTCGAGTTAATACACCATAAAAAGTAACAAGGTACCAACCGCTACTCTCTGGCACACACAATAGCATTCGCCAACATTCCTTACGACGGCGACGGCGGCTCTCTTTTTTCATTGCTGACTGACTGGTGAACGGAAGTGGCAGTAATAGCTTTAAGCAAGCCAAAAATGGAAAAAAGAAAGAAAAAAAAAGAGAAGAAGGGAACGTCCCCATACTTTACTCTAGTACATTTAACAAAGAAGCATTTTTCTACACCAATATTTAGAATGAGTAAAGCAAATGAATGTGTTTATACTGTGACGAATGCAATACGCAATAACGCAATACTTCTAATATAAAATGTATAAATAAGCCCAAAAAAGTCTTGAAAACGCTACTCAACTTAAATGTCATGGGAGGCATTTTCCGTTTTCACTCTTATTTTTTTACTTTTATTCTCCGCAATAATAATAATAGCTAACACACCACTATACTTTCCACCACTACCACAAAGACTGCATCATCCACTTCTGCTGCGTTACTTGCTAAATTTGTTCTTAGTTCGTGCCGGCAAACATGTTTCTTTCTTGGATACAGAAAGGCAGTGTGGTGGTGAAAGAGGTAGTATAAAAATTGTTTGTTGGTGTAGTCTGCAGCCGTGAAGCTTCACTTATATTTCAGTCGGTGACTTTTTAAGGAAGAAGGAAAGAAATCCAGTTGCACTGGTAGTGGTGGTGCAGTGGTGTTGAGACATGAGGAGTGGAGTTCCAGGAAAAATGGGGAAGCGACAAAACGGATGCCTTGTTGTGGTGAAAAATAAAAGAATTTATAGGGATGAAGACACCCTATAAATCTGCCATTATTATTATGTCCATGCAATGTTCAATGTTGGCTTTGGTTTACTTTCTGTGTGCTGCTGGAGTTGTTTTGAGACATACAGATTTCTACTTCCTCATGAGCATTGCGATGCAAAAAGTACTGAGATATATTTATAATAGTCTACATCTTTTCTGTAATAAGGAGTACTAGGCCATTATAATATATCTATATTGTTCAAAGGAAAAGTCTCTTTTGACAACTTGTATTGACTTTAGGCTTTTTATCTTACGATAATGGGAATGTGCACTTACTTATGTAGTTTCATGAGTCCGTATGTTCATGGATGAATGTGAATGAACTGGCAAAGGGAATACGAAATCTTGTGTAAATACAACCTAACGTTATCATCATAGACGTTACAAATGCATAGTACAAGTCTTATTGTCACTTTGATAAAAAGTATATATCGACAGTCATGATTGCTACATTTTGTTATATCATATCAGTACTTTTGCTTTCGAAGGTGGCAGTGGCATGTACTGTTATTTTTAAAGTGCATCATATCATGCACGCGGCAAGATGAAAACAGAAAAATGGGTTGAAACTCAAAATTGGCGTGACATACACTAGACTGGAATGTAAAGTGTGTGCTGCTAGTTGTTTATGAATTTTTCTTAGAAGAATATATTTATTTATGCTATTACATCTTTGGAGATGGCGTGTCCTTACGTGAATAGTAGACGTTTTACATTACATATATGCCCTATTTTATATGTAACTTTTTCTTTTTACATGGTTAAGTCAGAGAAAAAAAATCCAAAGTCAATTTCAGTTGAGCCGTTGACAGGTCATTTCCAATGTCCAGTTGAGTCATTTTAAGACTTCAGTCACGTTTCCTCATGACCTTATCGGACTTCTAATGGGAAGACGTGACAGTAAGAATTAAAGGATTGTAGTAGCATGAGAAAAGGGTGTAAAAAGTCATACTAAGCAAAAAATGAGTATTACATTGTAAGAAAATAAATAACTATAACACATCTTATATGAAAAGTTTCAATAGTGTAATGTAACTATATACTTAGAGTACAGTAAATGTATAGTTATAACTGCGCAAGAAGTGACAAGCGAGGGAAAATTCTTTCTTTTTTTATACTTTTACCAGTGTATCATTTAGAGTCCAGCTAGTGATCCAAAAACTAGCACGTACCTAAACACATAATAATATTATGCTGCTGGCACTGAAATGGATGTTTCCTTCTAAGCTTATGCTAAACAAGCAATGGGGTATAAAAATAAAGAAGCAAGATCTGAATTGGAAATACTTGTTCACTTTTTTTTGCTTTGCACGATAGTAAAAAAGTGTTATTAATATAATAAGAAACACTGTATAATACTATGGATAAAAAGAAAATAAGTTTGCCTGACTGACTAAACGAGTGGTATTTCGGTTTCCTTGTGTGTACATTTGTGTCGCTCGCATAATATGAGTTTCGTGACTGTGACCCCATGAAGCAAACTCACTCTCTTTGCGTTCCAATATAGTAGCATATATATACAGTCATACTCACCAAGAGAATGGCGTGACGGTGACGCTATGCAACTTTCCTTCACAAAGAAATATGAAGCTTTATCCTGTTATGCTTTTTATTCAATTGAATTTTTAGTTTTGAAGTTTCACCTTTGATAGAAAGATAGACACGAATACACACCGTAAAGTACTCTAAGTTATGGCTTTGAGAACGAGTGAATGGTTGGATGCAGATATTGTACAGCTATTTCGTTTGTTACCCTTTTAGGAGTGCGTTTGTTATGCACCGCATGAATCTGAACGCACCAGTAATTATACAAAAAGAAACGTTTAGTTGTAAATCGTCAATTGTTTCTCTTGTCATTAGAGGACCAACCTTGAAAATCCTATTACAAACTTATATGCTCTTAAAATACAAACTAAAACACATACCTATATGAAATGGAATTTAAAATTGGACGATAGAGAGAAAGATTTTAGATTTTCCAACCTTCCCTTTTAGGCATTATATATAAATACATTTAGCTTCAACTATATTTAGAATATCCAAACGAATCTAACAAAATTGTTTACCTGAAGAAGTTTCACACATGAGGGGTGTTTAAAATTAGTAAAATGTTTGTTACCAGATTTTATGCTTTTAAGTCATTTTCTGCGTAAATGTCAATAATTTTATATTAGACACCATTGCATTGCTGTTTATTTTGTTTTTGTTCCTCCGCTAAAAATACACCTTTCAAATGAATGAATTAAAATATTTCCCCACAGGATATTCGCATTCTTTTAACTTAGTAGATATTTTGTGATGTCAAAAGGTTTTCGGTCTGATTTGCTGTAATGAAAAGTTTTGTCTTTTCATTTTGTTTTCGCAGTTTCGGACATAAAGGAAAAGCACAAAGGGTACAAAGCTATATACCAAGATCTCAAACTTTGTATTATGGTTTTGTGATTTTTTTTTATTTTCGCACTGTTTCATATCCCACCAAAACTGACTGACAAAGAAAAATAAGTGCTATGAAAAACTTTCAAAACAAGTGTGAAGTTTTTTTTGCAATTCAAGTTGAAGAGTGTCAGCCCACCGTCAAGTCAGCAAAAGTATTAAAAGAAAGAAAAAGATGAAACTGTGAGAAGATAGAAACAAAAGTGTACTGGGGCAGCGGAGGACTATTTGAAAAGACAAGAATATTTTGGTACATTTGCATGAAAGTAGTATACCTCCTTGTTCATCAATTGTCTCAAATTATATAGAAAGTTGCATGAATCCCGCAATAGAAGCAATTTGAAAGTCTGTTTCATTTCTGTCAGAAAAGGCGGTTCCCTTGTCGTTTACTTCATATATAAAGATAAAGGATGAGCCTTTTTCCTTCCAATGCCGAAGTATAAAGCGATGAAAAAATGTAAAAGGTTCAATCATAACTTTTGTACAATATATAGTTAACCTAAAAAAAGACCTACCAAATACTCAGGTACATATTGCCAACACCATTGTCACAAAATTCTCGTACACTTCACAAGATAGTTATGAATTATGTGAAGAGTGGAGGAAATAAAGTGAAAACTTTCTCCCACATTTTCAGTAATATCTGGGAAAAAAACTACCCCAATCCGACGAAGTCAGCCAACCAACTTTTTTTTAGATTGGCACTTGACAGGTATCCAGATAAAATGAGTTGTGGGGTAGTACTGCTAGTAGCCATTGAAAGAGATGGTCCACTTCAATTACAAAATTGCTTGCTTCTGACTACTTAACTACTAGAGAAAAAAGAGTGGAGTACAAGAGACTGTCGTTGATGCTCCATTTGCCACAATGGTACTCCTACACTTAACTTACAACCAGAACACAAGTGGCTGAATGAAAATCGAAGTACTTTAATTCTACTCCACTAACCTGATTTCTCTGTAGTTCATACCAGTCGTACTGTTTAAAAAATTTATTTTGTTCACGAACCCTCATAAACTTGATAACTCATAGATTGGATAAGACGTGCAAAGTACAAGTTCAAAATTGGATGTGCGTTGCACAAATAATGGGTACTTTTCCACACACAAGAATCTCGAAAATGTCATTTGTATCCTTTAGTCAATATTTAAATTTTTAATATTTCAAGCAAACATACAATTCGATACAATTGCTTTTCCATTCTTCTCTTCCTCCCACTGCACTGGTTCACATTATCGTCTATTAATCACTTGTTTACGCTACATCGGATTACATTGAGACATTGAGATCAACTTTTTTTTGCAAGCGCTCATTAAATGAAGTGATGCCTCAAGAGCAATAGGACTTTTATGTAACTGAACTCAAAAAAAGTTGCTATGAAATAATTGGTGCGGGATTTCCGGAAATAAAGAGGCTTACGCATAGTTATGCAATACACCCAGTTACCTCTTATTTAACAAAAGTCTTACACAAAAAAATAACCTTACAAATAAAATAGTACATTGCAAAAATAAATATCGTATCTGAAGAGTAAGTAGCGAAAATTGGGGAAAGTAGTTACACTTGTGTCTACGTTGAGCATATGCCCGTATTTAGTCTGTCATCACTTCCAAAATAGTCTTTTAAGCAAACAGCTTAGTTAGTTTGGTATCGAGTCTTGTCCTATAAATTTGTGTTGCCGGCTGTGGTTTATAATCCATTTGTCCTTTATGTTAGCTACATACTAAAAAGCAGTACTAGTACCACCATCAGTACCCAATTCCAATACGCGTCAAATCAACTACTTTTCTAGTATGTGCCACGTGCGTTTTCGGAGAGACGGACAGAATTCTAATAAAGAAACATAATGTAATGTGCTACCAAATGGGATCAGTGTAATAATGGTTTGGTACGACAAAAAGAACCAGTACAAAAATGATGATGGGGAATACAGCGATTTAGTTTTCTTTTTTTATACCTTCTTTATCTTCTTTGTATGCACATACATTCTCTCCTCCTATTTCTCGCTGCTTGTACTACACATACTACTTTGTTTTGTGCTGTAATCTTTTCGTTTTCTTGTTGGACAGCAACAGGACCCAACGGACTGGAAAAAAGGAGGAGAAGGGTTAAACATGCGGCAGGGAGAAAATGTTGCAAAAATGTACAAGGGTTATGAGGGGTTAATAGAGTATTAAACATTAAGATATATAAAAGGAAGTAAGCAACCTACTTCCGCCGAAGAATGAGACTTTTATTGTGTTCAGTAGTGTCACAGAACTGCCTTTAGTTTGCGGAAAAAGAAAATGATTATGTAACAAGTAGTGGTACAGGCTTCACAGTTTTTCTTCAACACTCCAGCAGAAAAAGAGAAAAGAATGCGAAAGATTATTCCGGTCACTGGTTCTTTGGGAAAATATAAAAAAGTTACGATGTAAGCGTCGAAATTCTTTGCTTTCTAATAAAATTTTCATGTCACAGATGCAAATTCCAGAAATTTTTTCAAGCAGAATTAAATGACAATTGCGATGAATGTTTTTGCAAGAAAGTCATCTACGATGCTTTAACATCACTATACATAGTGTTAAGGATTACTTTATTAGAACGAAATCGATTTGTAGAGATTATTACTCCTGGTTCATTGCATGGAAAATTGTTGAATGCTTGCATATTTACAAATATCTCATATCTGTATAAATGCATGAGTTAAAAAGTTCGGGCTGTAATTCAAATAATACCTTGAAGCTATAAGCATGTGCATTTTTTAATTTTTGCAGAGCCCACGCGAGTCATCCCAGTTTTTATACTGGTATCACAACAGCCAAATGGTGAATTATGGAGCCGGCATAAGTATTCATACCGAACCTGGTATACACACTCATTCCAGATTAATTATTCCGTCGGCTGGACCACAGCACACAGGTAAATCTTGTAATCTGATAACTAAATGAAATGCAAAATATTGCATTCTATTTTTCAATAAGCCAAGAGGATTTATTTTATGTGTTTCATTCATTTGCAGGAAACTATACGTGTAAAGCAGCAAATACAAAGCCTTCCACCGTACTAGTGTACGTTTCAGATGGTAAGCTGATTATTTTTTACAAAAGCAATATAAAATCCTATCGCCAACAATCTCATCAAAATTCATGTGCTAAGTTCGGATTTGTATTGTCCTTCGTACATATTAAAATATACATCGCAAAAACTTCCCAATATTATTGAAACGAGAAACAGCAAAAAACAGATACAACTTTAGTAAAAAGATACATATTTCCAATGCGATTTTGCCGTGTGCAGATGAAGTATACTCTCTTACTCTCATTATGAATTGTAGAATTGCATTTCAAAATCGTGTAGACTAAACGAACAAGCGTAGATAAAATTACTCTTACAAATTTTAATTGCATCGATCTTCCTTCGTCCTTAAATCGATCCAAAAATTCAGTTTTGTTGTACTTCGAAGAAGACTTTGAACTACTTCATAAACCCAGCCGACATGGTTATTTTTTTCATCTTACTTCATAGTTTTGACCATGTGTCATTCTTTTGCTGCAACTTAGAAAGATGGTATGTTAAATGTACCCTAAACCAAAATAACTTTCCAATTTTAAAACTCTTGAGAAGTATGTCAGTGCAAGTAGACGTAAAGCTTGTGACACCTCACAAAATATGTTCAATAGATTGAAAAAGATACACTATTCCACGTTTTCAGCTTTCACCGACTTTCTCCTAACTTCGTTTTCGATATTATGACAATTTACCGCCTCTACCACATAGTCACCACCTCCTCCGTCACGGTATATGTCGAAAGAAAAGTTAAAGCTTTGATGCTCAACCAGGAAGAAACTGAAAGACTCTCTTTGCTTACCCAGTTTTCCTACACAGTGAAATGCTTTGATGCACTCACAAACCCATCATGCAGTATACTGGAGCAGAAAGTGTTTTACTCTCATGTGATCCACTACACTTTCTTACACTTTTTGGTACTTTTAACAACATCGTTGATTATAGCTATATTCAAAATAAAATGTATATTTGCCTGTCGGCCCTTCCTCAGACATTTATACCATGTAAATATAATAAACGCACTGCGTAATGTGAGTATGTTTCCATTAACAGACGGCACTTCACTCCAGACAGACACCAGCTGTCAATTTTGTTAGATCATGCCGAAAAAGTACAGAAAAATACTTGCAGTAGTTGCTTGGGCAGAAGTGAAAATGGAGAAATGCACAATATGAAAGGATCGGTTTTTGGCAAATGAGAGGAAAGGATATCCCTTTAAACTTTTCTTGCTTCCCACTTGAAACAAAGGGAAAGGGAGGAATATTATATTAGACTTTAAAAAAACACGTACAGATATTATAACAAATACTTGACTGTCTTGCCACACATATAGAACATGACTTGAGTGGGAGTAAAATTGACATTCTTTCTTGGCATGACTTGGTACAACATTCCGTTTCCGTATTCGTGTTCAATAATGCATTTAAATAAAGATAACTTCATGTCTCCTACTACCAATATTCCATGATGCCTTTTGGGATGTTCGGTGAAATAAAGTGGGACAACAGTTTGCGAGGGGGTGATGATGAGCAAAAGTTTAAAAAGTTATTTCTGGAATCCCTTCTAAAACAATTTTGTACTTTTCTGGTTAATGCATTTCGTGTAATTTTCCCCACAGGTGACAAACCAGCCGCCATCCAACGTCAAGCAGGAGCACAGCTAGTGTCGCCGAAAATTTATCATCTGATGACGATCGTTGCTTTCCTTCTACAGCTAGAATATGGAGTACGCATACTTCCTTTCTACTATACTCAGCTATGAATACTTTCACCAGAGACAAACAATATTATTTTATTAAAATAAAGTGAAAGTTAAAATGTGGTGCATTGGTTTTTGTTCATTTATAACGAATCATTGAAAATGTTTATTTTTTACTTACACAATATGATAAAGAGTGCAACATGAGGTGATCTGGTGGAATTTTCCACACAACGCGTTATAGAGAAATGTATGCGTAGATTATTAAAAACAAAGTTAGCGACAAATCGAATCAAAACATCTGTGATATGAAGAATTTTCATATTTCCATATTGAATGCAAAATGTTTATGAACATAGATGAACTTATTGTATTTGCATCTCATTGAATTGTAATATAATATTTAGCATGATAGTGGTATTTGAAATAATGCACCAAATGTAATAATAGTTTTAAGGTATGCATACATGCTTATATTAATTAAATTAATCTTGTATAGTATGTAAACTAAAAATAGTATGTATATCTAAACTTGAGTCATGTAATATGAAGATTTGATTCTGTTAAGATTAAGAGCTACTTTGTGACGTGTAGTGTAACGTGTAATCTGCAAAAACTTTTCTGTAGTTTAGATTAGAGAAGATTAGGAAATATAAGTAAAAATACATACCTAAACTAAACCTGACTTTTGGGATTAATAATAATAATGTGTAATGTAATGTAGTTATATAGTTGTTAACAAGAAAACGTGTCGAAGTACTTGTTTGCCTATTCGTCAATGCGTGCGTGGGCATAGGTTACCAGTGAATGAAAAGGATACGGTACATTGCAACGAGACTCCTTTAAAAAAACTATTGTGTTTGATACACTTTCACCGATTTGTTTTCAAGACGGTGATCCAATTTTTTGTGTGTGACTTGCTATAAAAAATCGTCGTAGTGACACGAACGAGAAAAGACTTCTCTTCAGCAATTGTGCTTTACCACATACGCGTACAGAAGTTTATATGTGAATTAAGTGAAAGTGAAAAGTGAAAAAAATCTGTTTCTTTCATGAGAAAATTTGCGAATGAAATTCAGTTTGAAAGTGATGGCGTATGTACAAAGTCATTTTGCCCCGTGATGAGCTTATAAAATAACACGAAATAACTATTTAACAATGGTTTAACATGCAATTTCTTGTAATGCTTTGCACTAGAAGGCATATGGATATTATTCTCACAGTTAGTTCATGAACTTGCCTCTAAAATATAATCTTAAAATAAATAATACGGAATTCGAAAATCAATTTTATATTCGGTATGTGAATATTGTGAATGCGTACAACATTGCACGAAGGCTGGTTTTTAGCACATACAAAAGTGTGTAATAAAATTTGTGGAAATATTCGAAAAGTTTTATACATTTCACAAACATGCAGCAATTTTTGTTAACATGCAGCCAAGTCAAAATGATGGACGCGACGATTGCGGCTGTTTTGAAACACCTTTCTTCTTACGCGCTTGCATTATTATTTTTCAAGGTGGTTGAGCTTCATTAAAAATTTAAAGTGAAAGATAAAAGGAAACCATTTGTGAATTCATGCGGCAACAACAAAATCCGATTCGAAAAAGGCAGTCAGACAAGGCAAGCAGAAAAAAAGGATTATTTTACCTGCATTTTGTATATTATATAATATTATTGAAATATCCATGTTTCATCCATAATTATCCCTTTGACGAATTTAATGCACATATTTGTAAGTCAATATTAATATCAGGTATGTATTTAAGCTAAATATTTGCCCTATTTTTAGTTTACCATACACTACGTTTTTGCACCAAACATACCACACTATCTAATACTGTATTATTATGTCAAAATAAATAAATCGGGTAATGTAATGGAAATGTTTTAAGCTTTTCGTCGGTTATTAGTAGGAAGAGCCTATGTTAGACATGTAAGCTTTAATTATACAAGAGCTATTATTATTTACGTGTAGATGTATGTTAAAATACTGTGTAACTTAAACATGTATGTTTTAAGAATTTTCCCTAACATAAATATTAGGATGATTTGCGTTTATGTTGTCGAATTTATGAACTATGAATAAATTACGGTGATGTAACCTACATAAATACGGAATACTAAAACCGAGTGATGTTTACTAAAGTACGAATGCTTGATTTAGAAAGAAAACAAAATCATTAAAAATTACACATATGCATAAAAATAACATGAAATTTGTCTTCAAAATATCATTGCATTATAATTGTTTAGTTATGGCCTCAACACAGGTGTGTCCGGGAGGAAGCTACATTTTCATACATAATAATTAATATTTTAGAATTCCTCTTGACCTTGACATACTCGCTTACTTAATGATTTAGGGCCAGCCGTACAAATGGAAATAATTTATTTTTTCATTAATTACTGATCACTTGTTACGCGAAATTTTTACAGTGCCTTTGTTGGAAAGTATGCCAGAAATAAATTGTACAGAGAGTTAACACCCAATGTTCGAATACAAGGGGTACATCAATGTTAATGATTTTATTGATTAAACCAAACTAATAAATTTCCAGTACCCTTAACTGTGTTCAATGCATATAATGTGTACACGTAATGTTTACTTTTAAAGATATAATGACTTATACGAGTGTTAATAATAACTGGTAATAATTTGCAGTATCGGAGATGTAATTATATTCACTCTAATTGTATGTAAATAAATATATTTAACTTATTAAATAATGTACTTTATTTAATTATAGTGATTATACATACTAGTAATTTATAAATAAGACTTTATGAAGTAACCTAGCTGAGTTAAATTTTTGATGTAGAGTACGAAAATTAATTTATCTTTGACGAAACCTTTCTTTATCCTTTTTGAATAGATATAAATATTTTGAAAAACTCTGCTGTTATGTTATAACTGAAAATCAAGATTCGTCTAGAATGCCATTCATTTAAGACATTTCATAAAAATGGCATGTTTAAAACATTTGTAATAACTACATGTTTGAATTTATTTAATGTTCAAACCACTTTTGTGCAATACCATTAATTACTATAAATATTACTTAATTTTCAAAAGTGTGCTCTATACTAATTACTTTAACTCTTTATAAGATCTTTAAAGTCTTATAAGCTTAGTGCTATAACTTAAATATTGTATTTCAATCAGGTAGATAAGAGAATTCGTGGATTTGAGTACAACAATGACAATCCAAATTGCTTGCTGTGGTGCATTTTTTCAAGAGAGAGAAAAAACCTTCATCGTGGCATGGCCCATAATACCCTACTTATTATCTTCATATCAAAAAGGAGGTATAAAAGTAACACACACCTAAATACATACGCGTGGAATTAGATTGTAAACTACGCAATTTTAAAATAATAATTCTCTACGAATCTCGACATTTTCTTCTTGCAGTTCAATGACTATAAAAGTGAATCTTAGTTTCTAAAGGTGCTAAAAAGCATTAATACTATACTTTCAAGATACACCCACAGGATGTAAACTTCGATGTATTTTAGACAAATTTTTAACTGGCCAAATTATAATTTTTATACCTTATAAATAGTAATGTACGCAGTGCTTAAATAACATTTCCCGTATCGTGTTAATATCACAGAACATGGTTTTTGCTCTCTTTATGTAAAATTCAATTATCATGATATAATTTATCATACACAGTACAGCCTAAGTAAGCTAACTAGAATCCTAATCCAGATAAATTAAATTTGAAAATGAACAAACCATACAGTTTATCTTGTTTATTTATGAAACGTTATCAAGTATTCAGTGTTTATCTTCACCTGTTCATATAAAAAAATAATGTACAAATTACATTGCTACAGCCTATAAATGAGCGATAGCATTTTATAAAATGCAACTAGCCAAAACATAATTAGTTAATTCAAAACAGTAAACTTTTGGGTAACTTGTTTGTTCAGAGACAGGGGATATATTTTTATTTTGTACATTGGCAGGGGAAGGGTATCGTGAGACTGATAAACATATGAATACATTATTTACAACATATTACTAGTTACTATATTATTATGTATGTTTTAAAATACTAGGTTTTACATGTATGTCAATTAGTAAATGATTTACAAGCATTTATCCGTTTTGCATCATTATTTAATACACCGATTTCAAACATTACGTAAATATGTTTATTACTCAAGTTCATGAATTTACAAATTTAACGCGAATATTATTTTACCTTATCGAAAATGTTTAATCTAAAAAACTGAAAAAATACTCGTTTACTTAGTTTTACATTATTCGCGTAGAATTCAGTGTTACAGTAGTTATTGCCAAATGACGAATGCCAGGATAAAAACGAATTTTTATTTGTTTCCTCAACAGTTAATTAAACTGCAGAAAGTCAACAGAGCATACATTAACATTTCGACCAAAAGTTCTGATTGTGGGAAAGTGCACCCACACATATCATGCCAACAAAAAAAAAGTTAAATTGAGAGCCAGAAATGCACTCCTCTAAGAATCCAATTTAAAATAACTCCATTCAATGGCAAAACAAACGTTTCTACTTTTGTCATATCTAAATTTTATTTTCAATCGAACATAAAATGGGCTTTCCTTTTCCGCCACATTACATTCTTAATACTCATTGTAAAATATATCATTTGTGAATAAAAAATGGTTCGCATGAGTTGTGAGTTACAGTCCCAATTTTTCTTCTTTTATGCTGTTATCTACCATACATTCTATTCTAAAGTATTCATTTCTCCTCCTACTCCTTCCCTCTTTTGCCTTTTCACCACTGCCTGTTTTTATAGAAAAAATCAAGTTTAGGGATCCACTTCTTTGTTCTATATTGCTACATACTTATTATTCACAACTTGTATACAGATTTTGTGTACACTGGATATATTTTCACTTTTTAGACGTACCCATCTTCGCAGTATGGAAACGGAAATGATTAGTGATCATCGAATATGTCGGAGGACTGCTATGAAGATAATCATTCTTAAAAACGAAGCAAAGTAAGTACTAGAAGAAAAACTATACGACCAAGACAGGTCTCGAGAAAAAAAACACTGTTGGCAAGATCATATTTTATCCTCAAGGAAAGAGGTAATATCATCTGCGAATTTGGTATATTTTATGCATACGATGCACGCTCCAGCCCTGGCTTACAGTTTGGTTTTTGGATACACATCATGTGCTTCATGCTCGACAAGGAGTACTTTTACACACAGTCAAACAAACGATGTATGAATTTTTATACAAATACAGACAGATGCGTACCGACATGAATTTCACATTTTCTCATATTATTTTTAGGTTTTTTTTGTTATATTTATCTCAGGATTTATAATACATAGTTTACATCTTACGTACATTATTCCTTACATTAAATTTACAAAAACTTATACTCACTCATGCAAATATATACAATAAAATTTTAATACAATAAGTAGAAACTTGTGTAGAATTACAGTTAATTTAAACATGTGTATAATTTACTGAAGAGATACTAGTGTTCGTACGTACGTCTATAAACTAAAATATATGCATATATAATACTTACATAAAGCATATAGTTAACTTTACTTTATTGGTAATGTGCATAAAGTTTTTTTCGTCGACGAAGTTTTTTTGCGCGATCAATTTTTAAAAAGATGTATTGTTATTATGTACACATAATACGTGAATGTACTTAAAAGAAGTTTTTCGTTCGATTGTTCTTTTTTATCATCTTGTGATGGATATAATATTAGAATATAGATTACATTGGATTCAGATTCAGAGTTGTCGATGATGTCGGTCGGTTGCCGCCGTCTTGTCCGTTTTGTCTTCTTTTCAGCAACTTTCACTCTTCTTCACTTCAACAATATTCACCCACTTTCTCTCTCACGACGAAACACACTTTGTATTATTATTATGTTTCGAGTACACCCACCAGCAGCAACAGCAGCCTTGAAGCTTCTTCATCTATTGAAAACTGACGGAAGCCTACTACTATGACTAATACTGATGACCCTGCTAGCAGCACTGCTAAAATGGTTACTAATAATGCTATAACTTAAACTAGAGCTACTACTGCTAGTATTACATCTATGGGGAAAGCTAGTACTGCTGCAGCTGCCACCGTCGTCGCTGCTCCCGCTACTGCTACTACTGCAGACGTTGAAGTTGAAAAGATGGGTTTGTAGAAACCTCAAGAGAAGCAAGGCTGTCAACAGTGTCCAGTTGGGTGGAACAAAATGTGATCCTCCCTGTCGCTGAATGGCAGCCGTTTTATCTCCTGCAACAACGGACATGAAAAAGGAAAATGCAATTTAATACATTAATGCCATCAGTATCAGCGTGTATCAGTTTGTAAAAAAAATAAGTGTATCAGAGAGTGAATGGCTAACGCAATATTATTATTAAGGTCTTTCTACAACAAAATTTCAAACAAATCTTTTTTCTTCTTTCTTTGCTATTCATATCATTCCATCATGATGAACAGATAGCGTAAAGGTTTACACATGCATGAATATTTCGTGCCTGCCTGCGATGGTAAGTAGCATAATAGAGAAAAATATTTCAAAAGGACAATGCATATTTATTCAGTAGTCGTAATCATTTGTTCACTAGTGATGTGACGAAGGGATAACCTAAATTTTCATTGTCAGTACACTTCATTCATCTACTCAGCCTCATTGTCGTTCTACTACAGTAGTATCAGACCAAAATAACCGACTCCATTCATCAGCGAAAGATATTTTATGCTCATGTCACGTGTTGAATGGATGTACCTCAATCAGTATTTTCATCAAATTTGGGCAAATTATATGAAACATGCTTTTTTCCAATTATTTGTATTGGACCCTTTTGTATTTTGTTAATTCAGGCTTTAGGTTTTCATGTAAAGTTCACACATGGCAAATTTGGAACATTTAATTAGTTTTTATATTACCTATACGTATATGTAAACAAATAACTGTGGTTTTGTTTTCATTCCTACACCTACGCATCCTATCAAAACGAAATGTGTATATTAGGTTTCCATTCGAATAATGCACATTTTTTGTAAACAAAACAGCTTTTCGCTTTTGTAAAGTCTCCAATAACTTTGTCCGACTAAACAAACAGGAAAATAACATGAACTGTTTACTTAACTTTGCCCAACATCGTATTATTACCATAACTTTTGCTATAAAGTTTTTCCTACCTGATAAATCCCTTTACTATGCAGTTGCAATTGAAATATCACACCTTCATTACATGAGATCGGTTTATTAAAATACTTTATCTTGTTGAACAAAGATACTGATGAAAGTTAAAGTAACTCAAGCCTAACATTACTTATGTAAGTTTATACATGTATGAAAGCTATATTCTTTACAAAATCACTCGACAGAAGAAATTTTTAATGATATCAACAACACACACCTGCCATTAAATTCTTCTTGGTTTGCTATATGCTCGATAATAAATATGTTGCAACAATGACCTGATAGTAAGTAAATGTATTAAACTCAAACAAAACCGTATTGTTTGTCAGCTCACCTTGTCGTTGCTCGTATTATTAATAAAAGCAAATATGAAAAGTATCTGTCAAAAACTTCCAACAGGTCAATAAAAAAATTCCTTTCGAAGTATATTGATTTTTTTTTCAATAATATTTTATCCCACTTCGTTAGTTTTATTTGTGGAACACGAGAACTTGAGTTTCCCTTCTTATGCCAGCAACAATGTAATCTTCGTTAAGTGTGTGGCTGTTCCCTTTGGCCTGGTTTTCTATAGGCAGACAGTCGCATTTTTTGTGATAGATGCTTTCTTTTGATAAATAATACATTTTGATCTTTGCGCTATGAACGACTTATCTGCAACTGTTATAAAAAGTTGATATTTTTCTATAGTAAAAACATGATTTTGTAGAGGTTGTTATTCAATATATATATGATATGAACATACATAAATGTGCTTTAATAGGTAGACCAGATTTTGAAGAATAAAAGTATTTCGGTATTATACATACCTTGTATATTATATTGAATAGTAAAAGTAATAATAAGAATACATGTATTCTCGAAAGAAAACCAATACCGGTTTCAATAACTTTCTTTTGATAAAAAAAGGACATGATCATTGATAACATTTTTTTGTAGCTGGAATGTCATTTTATTGGATAACGTCTAACCTTTGTATACCCTGTTCAAATCAAGTGTTGTTGAGAAGTGAGAAGACCATCAGAGAATTATTGTTTGTTATCGTCAAAGTCAATTGTGCGCTTTCCCTTGTAAAATAACTTTTCATTTTATTCCCCATACAACGATATCACATGCCAACAAAATTTGCATTGAACCGTTTTGCTGTATTCTATATACAATATAGATACAATCGTTCCTAGTCCATTGTTTACTCTATTGCACTTACTACCACTATGACTCCCACTATTTCCATTTGAAGGGGAATTTGCGAAATAAAATCTAAAAGTTTGCATGTTTTGTTCGATTCACATGATCAAATCTAGTATGCTACATGACCTATATAACTAACATGATTGCATATTTCCTGCCTCGATATGCATGCTAGTTTTTCTGTCAAGATCTTTTCAGAATGTTCGTACAAATTTGAGTAAAACATAAAAGCACAGTAGTTTTATCAAAAGCTTATATAGATCCTAACATTCTCAAACGTATTTTGTTGTACCGAAATTTCACTGACAAAGTTACGATATAAATTCCGATTCCATTATAGAACCGCTTTTCGGAGTAAAGTATAAACCACTATTTATCTTTTCTAGTCGCAAAAATTTATTTACATCCATTGTGATAGAATGGTAGAAGAACACATGAAACTTACCATCAGAGACGTATACTTGAACTGTGGCTGGTTGTGTATTTGCAGCTTTACAGGTGTAATTACCTATTAAGCAGAAAATAGTTTCCATTACACCGATAAATGCATTATTTGCATAATAATAATTTAATTGAGTATAATTTTAAAAGTCTGCAAGTCAATTTTCATTAACTTAATCAAGATGAGTAGACATGGAAACCTAGCTCTCATATTATAAGCAATAGATATCTGGCTTATAATAATATGAGAGCTAGGTTTCCATGTCTACTCATCTTGAACTTAATCATGTACTATGTCACATACCAGCATGCTGGGGACCGGCTAACGGTATCGTTAATCTTGAATGAGTATGAATCCCAGGTTCCGTGTGAACACTGATTCCCGAGCCGTAGTTGACCATTTGGTTATTGTGATACCAGTATAGGTACTGGGCAGTTTGACGGGGACTCTAAATAAAAATTAAAATAAGATTTTTTAAAAATTTGACATTTTATATATTTTTTACAGTGTACAAGATGACGCGTTCTTATTAAATACATACATATACTTATGCAGTAGCTAAGCTAAATTATGTGTCACACAAAAAAAGCGTGAAAAAATCATCTCATCATAGTAGTCGAACACATTCTCTGCTTTGTACGCACTATACTAGCTCTTGCGTTCCAACTTTTCGAAAGGAAGGGCTACCTCTGTATCCAGAAAAGGGAAACCAACGCTCACACGCAGAAAGTTTGCTGCTTCTATTTGATTCCTCCTTTTCTCCCAAGTACCCGGAACAGCACAAAGATGACAGTTTCAGAGAACCCGTCAAGTGAATAATGAAAAGTATCCTGTGTCTGCAGACAAGACGGCAGTGTGTGTGTCATGTGTGTACTAGACTTCTTGATTGATGGACTTCTCTATTGAAAGGGCGTCTATTCCAAAGGCTCATATATCAGACAAAGACAAGCTGCGCGTTGTGTGTGCATCCACCGTGTCAACTATTTTTACCTCACCATCATTCACTTCACTAACCAAGCAAGCCCTCGTTGTAAAATATCCGCTATGTAAACATAGATATATTTCTTTCAACACATGCCTTTTTTATACAATAAATACCTATACATCCATCAAACTCGAAACGAGAGACAACTGTGCAGTTTCCATCAACCCCACATATTAATCTCTTTGCACTTTTTGCTCGAGCCAAAGTCAGTGTTCACCTTATTATCTCATTGTATGTATCTCAACCAATCTATAATCCTCATTTTGTATCCTTCTAGTCCTTTACTAGATATATTGCACAAACAAGTAGGAAAGCTTTCTTTGTGTAATTCAACTCTCAAACTCGTTTATACTGATACGTGTTTTGCTCACTTTTCTCTACTTTTTCTGTTTAATCATCATCGTTGGTATAATGGCCTACAGCACAATTTTGTACTTTCTTCCTACTTTCACCAGTGCACTGTGAATACACACATATACCGATACCCTCTTCTATCATTGGTTTTTTATGTTGTTAGTTTGTAGTTGCATGTAAAGCAATAGGACTACATATAGTATAGCTAAAATTTGTACAAATATAACCATACAATGCAGCTTCAAGGCATTCATTGGAACTAACTACGGCTTCAGAAGTAGTTTTCGGGGTGAAAGTGATAAAAAGGTACTCGTGTCGGGATGAGAATGTGCATTGCATCAGAACATTTTTTCTTCAACGGTATCAAATGAGCTGTCAAATGAAGTCGGAACTTTGTGGATGGGTGGCTTTACGAAAAGACGACTAAGGGGTTTCTTTAGAAAAAAGGGGGTATTCAATGCATGATAAGTTTAAATGAAAGCCAGTTGGCTTCAGAAAAACGGATGTTAGTAGTTATGATAATAGAGTATAAATCTACATGCAATGTATGTAACGATTACAACTTTCGAAAATGAAACAATTCTAGCGCATTCACTGGAAAGGAATGACCTTGTAGACGGCTCACATTGGTAAAGAAAGAGAAAGGACGTCGAAAAGAAACTTCAATGAGAATGCGAGGGAGTAAGTTAGTTGGGAAGATTAACTAATGTATAAAGATCCATATGTTTGTTATAAACAGATATACAACAACATGGATTAAATTCGCCTTCTTTCTTTAGACCATAAGCCACATGGTTCTAAGCCCCGCTTACCAATATATTACATTTAAATATATTATTATTATTATTTTTGTATCACCTGTGCAAAGGATGTACTTGTTTGTGAAAATGTTTCATGAGTTTAAATACATATAATGACCCTGTCATTCCTGCAGAGTTGGCACACTTTTCCAACCCACGCAGCTTGTGAAGAACATCTCAAAAAGAATTGAAGAAAACTCCATATTTTGACATTAAACATTCAAATAACTCTTTAAAATGTCATGTTTTAAAATATAACATTAAATCTAAAAGCACAGAAGTAAAACCTACGACAAATTATCCTTGGAGTAATTAGTGAACAGCTTTTTGTAGAGCATGTGTCGTAGTTGTAGGTTCCAAGAAAATATACTTTAATGACATTGGCATACTTTCACTACAATGTGACAGATTGAGCACTTCTTTATAGAAATAAATTGATGCCATTCTGATTTTGTGGTTCCAGACAAGTTCATGTTCTTACTTATCTTTATACTTTACTGTCTCCTTTGTTGTCTTGTCTAGCCATTTCTGATTTTCTGAGACGTATTTTTTATCAGACTTGGGATCTAATTACTGCGGCAGTTCGATAAAAGTGTCTGCAACTTTGGTTGACTGAATTGACATTGCGATTAATTAAAGTTACTACATGTCACATGAACAAGCGACAGATCTGAAAAGTTGCTTTCGTGAGAATATCATGCGCTGCCGTCTACACGCTCGTAATAATAATGGATTTTGCCATCCTTCATTTTTTGCCGGTATGATACGGAAATGTAGATTTATACAAAAACCTTGTCCCTCTGCTTGTATAAACTAGCCTGAAAACATGTGTGAAAACCTATCCAACAATTTAGTAATGTACGTTTTTGGTTATTATTATCATACTGGGAAACTTTCAAGGTCCTCAAAATAAGATTGACAAGTAGTTTTGCCACTTCCTTTTTTAGGATTTCTTTGTGGAACTTTGTGGCTTATCAAACCATTCGCGTTTTTATGTTCAAGAGTGCATCTAACATTGAAAATAATGTATTAAAGTACTTGTCTGTATATTGTAATATTTAAACCTTATGGAGCATAAAATATAAATATATTTGTATGAAAAAGTCCTCAAGCTTTATGTCAAAAATAATGTTTTAGTAGGTATGTTAAGTCAATCATATCACTTTATTTGTTCCTTTCTCTATTGAAATGAACTTTTTACGTATTCTGTTAAGTTTCATTTGGCAGACGATCCTGTTTGATAAGCTTCATATACTATTGCGTTGTAAAACCACTTGTATAAATATTGCTAATGGTTTTATTCATTTAAAAAAGAATCTTATTCAACCAGTAACAGTAGAAATTAAATTTTTAACATGTGTGTATGTATTTGTCATGTGAATGGATGGATGTTTTCAGTTCATTGATAAAGTGAAAAAATTTTTAATGCACATTCATCCTTACAATTTATTTTCATTCACATCAACAAAATGAAAGCATTTTTTGCATGAGAGATTCTTTGTGGTGTATTTATTGCTGAATATATTCGTTGCAATGCAAGAAATTTCCCGTCCCTTATTCACCAAGTAAGAATTCGCTAGATTACATTTACTTTGCTTTCGATGTGGATATTTTCTTTCGTACACTGTATTATATTCATACAAAATCATATTTTATCAAACTGCGTATGATGGTGTCTTTGTAAGTTCATCTAAAGTTTTCTACATGATTGCAAACTCACAAGGCCATACACTTCATACATGTGTATATGCGTGCGTCCAAATTCCGTTTGAACAACTTGTAAAAGAAAAATCTTTCGCCAAGAAAAAGGGAGAGCCAAAACAAGTCAAAGAAATTGTCAACTTGTCAAGAAAGTCCCTAAGTTTGAATTATGAATTGGATGGGTGTAATAACAATAAGTCGTTTTTAAGATAGCACATGAGATTACCATTCATTTCGCCCTCTCTTTTGGGTTTCTGCTCCTCTCTTTCCATCCTTTTTATTTGATTCGTATTGTGTGTGAGCGACTCCCTCCTTTTTTTTATCCATTATAACTTGATGAAACATACATATACATAGTCATAATACTACTGTAGTAAGTAAACTGTTTTTATTATACGTTCTTCACAACATCTATACACTGAAGATTTTTTATTATTAGCTTTTCCTTTTTTCAAACACTGCACTTTAGTACCCCATTTAATAATAAAGTAATAATAGTAATGATGAAACTTCAGATATGTATAATTTTCAAACGTAGTAGATTTTTGGAGTAATTCCCGTACAAATACCTATATAGACTATAGACCACTTCCGTAGGGATATGGGCTATTGGCTTTTCTTCATGAAAAAAAAATCCAAATGGAAATTCGAATGTAGTCAACCAGTACATGGATTCAAAGGCAAGGTTATTTAAAACAGAATTAACAACCGTATTTTGAACATTTTCATTCTGTGTACCATTCACATTTAACCAACTTTTATACCATTTTTTCGCAAACTTGTGAGTTAGCAATATTTTCTCGAAACATTTAGGTTGATCGCATAAAGAAATCAAGAGTAAAACCATTCCCCTCTTTGGCAATTGACAAAATGAAAGTGTACTTACATACATCATCAAGTTATTTCAAGTGAAATCCTAAAATTACATGCATCTAATATTTTCTCACAACTTGTCCCTCAGTAAACTTTCACTTTTCTTATCAAGTATTATTTGAACCATTGGTATGCATTGCTTAAGAGGATCGCGCCTTACTTATGGAAAGGATGATTCACTATTACTTTATTGAGGATATACTACAAGTATAACGCTACAAGTAGGTACCTTCTTTTAGATGAGTTATTGGTTGATGACGCAAGAAAACAAAATAATGGACAAACTAGTGAAGAAATCATTTTGTCTCGAGAAGTAATGTTGCTCCATATTCATTGCACCACCTTAGTTATAATGGCTAGACATAGTGTCACGCGGCAGATAATATACTGTTGAACCATTTGACCGTATTTTTCTTTTAAAGAAAATCATTGAGGATTACATAAACATATATTGTCTTCCCAAATCTGGCGAAAGCAACAAATCAAATCAACAGTAAAGTACCATGTGTACATAGTGATTTCAACAGATCTTTTACAATTCCCCATTACGAACATTGCACATATAAATATTTACGTATAGAATGCAATATATTTTTCATAGTATTGCTTATAAAAGGAGCAGGTGTTTGAAGGAGACTCACTTGTTAAGTGTATTTCTCCTTGTGCTTTTTATCTTTGTTCATTATTACAAGAAATTCATCCAATAGAAAGGGGGAAAAGGAGCATTGACCCAATACACCAAAACCCAGTCCTCTTTTCTCTCCATCGTCCCTTTTCCAAAGTTACTTATTCTCATCCTGGATTAAAGTAGATTTGTGCTAATAAAGTTGATGCTGGGTGTACGTATATCTTTGGTCCACACAGGCAAAAGTCATTCAGTGAAAGTCATGTAGCTGAGAAAGCTGAGAACACGCATGTTGAAGTCATTGCATCAGCGGCAACTTTAGCAATTGAGAGACTTTCATAACTCCTCTAAGACGAATGACACTTTCTTCTTCTGTCTGCATTACATTTCCCTTTCGCTGTCTATTGGCTATACCTATAAAAGAATTTAGTGAGATGTTGCTCTTCTAAAACTACGTATTAGCCGTGCAAAAAAGTAATACGTGAGATTACTTGTACGATGAGGTACTTCCTAAAACCGCGTCTCTGCACTGGAGACCAATCTGTGACACGAATTGTTATAATACGTTGCCATATTCTCGTGTTAAGCAACTTCGCCCATTCGACTACTTTCAATTGTACTCTTCTAACTAGCGCATAGCAGTAGTAGTATACACAGTTACTTGATGGTATGTTTTTGTACACAAAGAAGATTTCGGCATTGCGTTTGGGACTGAAAGAGGATAGGTAGTCCATGCATGTAACAATTTGTAACAATAGCTTATTTGTCAAAAACTACTCATCTGACTACTTTATTTTCCTATCATATAACAAAAAACGAATTCAATATTATTATTTATTCGTCTTACGAAGCATTCTATATAGTAAGGTAAGGTAAGCCTACTACTCAACGACACTGCTGGTTTATTTATTACGATTGTTCGTTTTTATGTGAATTTTCCATGAAAATGAAGCACATTCCAGGGAGAGCAATATTTATTAGTTATTTCTCTGACAAAGGTTTTTTCGGCTTATTGGATGAATTAGGTGATTCTTATTTCAGCTTGATAGAGAACTTGCTTCAATATACAATTTCGGAGAGCGAAAAATTTATCATTTCTTTTAGGGAACACTCCTTCCTTTCTTTCCAGTATAGAAAAGGTGCATTTATTTTTGATTAATCAAATTTATTTTGCTGGTATTCATGCAAGTTATGGCAGTTTCGACACATACAGTACAATCGTAATTTAGGATTAGTTAGAAGTAGTAATAACAGTAAAGAACTACATGAATATGTACTTATCTTTTATGAACTTACATGAATGTAGAATGTAGTACGAAAATTGTAGTTATAATGCGTCAAGCATGTATGTATTAATTTTGTCGGTGGTCTGAACTTCGCAAAGCTCAATTATCTTCTTATGATATAAGATGTTGCATCGTCTGCCTTCATTCACTTAATATACATTTTTTTGGGAAAGTTCTATACAAGTACAATACAAAATGTAATACACTCATATTACAATATTCTGACCTATCTGACTTAATTTTTTTAACCCTCAATCCTATTTCATTTTCTTTAGGATTAAAAAACTAGGATCAAGCTTATTTTTGAAAATAGACATGATGAGAAAGTATTTTGTCTAAAGCATGTTGTACACACAATAATTTTTCATGATATTTCTCTTAACCGTGATAATAAATGCACTATCTCACACGATTTTTATCTTCTCGGAACACTATTTTAACACTTCTATCTTTTCCAGACAAGAATACATTTTCTAGAATCAATGATTAATTGATAACTTTTATACATGTAATGGAACAGTACTGTATGTACGTTACCAACTACGAACATCAACCGCCTCAAACAAAACCTATCCGAATATAACAAGATTATTCACCAGAAGCATAATATGACGGTTATCCACAGTATAACAGATAATAGTTAATGAAGTGACTTCCTACTGATGTCGCAAAGGGGATACCTTTCACTTCCTACTTTTTACTTGTAGTGAAATGCCAACACTCATTGATGATTATCATTATGATGATGATCCCAGTAGCCATTATTATAAAACCTTGGCTGCTAAACAACAATACTGCTGTCCCTGTCAGCACCGTCATCATAATCAACATCAGTAGCAGCCTTGAGTTTTCTCTTGTGTGGTGCAAGTAAACCTCTAAAGACCAAACGCGCCTTTCTCATTTCGCTCTATGTATATACATTTCACAAAGTACAAAGAAGTCAAACCCATAGATCCAAGGCAAAATAGAAAGGAAGGAATATCTCTTTGTAATTTTTTTTTGGCCTCCTGTGACACTTTGAGCCACTTTGAGCCACACCACGCAAAATAACATAAAAAGTAACAAAAATTAGTTGTACATTCATTCCAAGGCATTTATAATATCATGGGTGAAAGCATGTACATCAACACACACTACTATTAATATATGCAGAAAATGTGTCATGCCCCATAATTTTGTTGGTTACTGTTTATGAGCCCGCGTAGCGGCAAGGCCACTACGATTGTTATGGTATGAGCGTATGACCGTCAACGTTGCTGGGATTTACACAAACACTTTGTTTTGACTTTCCAATGAGTAGATATGTAAACTATAAAAAACTTGCTAACTTTTACTTTTAAAATTCAAGATAACATACATGCGTTTCTCAGTTCTCATCGTGTCTTCTACTATTTATCTCTTGTAAGTAAACAACAATTTCGACTTCATGAGAACATCTAAAAAATCTAAAGTACATCATGAAAGATTTGCAAAGACATACATAAATTTGTGTTGCCTTTACTTTGTATGCATTTACATTCTTCCAGTTCACTAGAAGCAACCACACAAACTCAGTAATCAAAATACTTGACACTATCCTCTCATCCTCTCCTGAATTTTCTTATACGTATATGATCAAACGACTTGACTTCCTGACTAAACAAATATAATCTTTAACCCTCAGCACATACACACTACAAGTAACAGTACACGTTTAATATTTTCTACACTAACGATATGTAGTAAGTAGCTTGCCTCTCATGAAAATTCAAACCACTTCCTTTCTGCTTCATATTCCTTCCTTCTGTTTATAAGGACACATTTTCTATCCCACTTTCCTCGCTCTTCTAAATCATTCAACTTTGTACTCTAGACATTAAACAACGCCAACGACACATTTTCTCCCGGTCTCCTTGTCCTCGTCTAGAGAGGATATTTTCTGACACCCTTTCCTTCTCCAGTACCAGACTACTAATACATAATAATGCCATACCATACCGACCTACCTCATGCCTGAAATTTTACTGAAATACACAAAATTAGGAGGGTTTCTCGATTTTAACGAATACACTTACACACAGAACAGTAAGTAGCTTTTGAATTTTTTGCTATGTAGTACACTTGTGTGTAGCTTTGACTCAGACAACTTATCCATAAGCTTTTCAATGTGCTTCCGTGTGTAAAAGTGCACAAATTACAAACTTTGTAAGTATTAATGTCATTCCATTGCGTCTTCTCTTCATCCCTAATTCATTTCAAGTACATCTTTAAGTTTTTGGTGAAAGGAGTTGTGTAAATATTTTGCATGTACACAAGTACACTTGAATATATTTTTCAGAACCAACAACTTAACAATCTCGTAGCCCAGTTATTCACTAGCCCTTTTTTCGGTCACGTGAAAGAGTAGACCTTACGAAGTTAAAGAAAGCATTTTTACTGCATACCTTACCACTTCACTGTATTATAGCCAAATGCCTGGCTAGCTACTAGCTACTGCATGCATAATTTTATGAGCCAATATTTCCTCCTTCTAATTGCTAATCAGCTAATTACACATTCAAGGAACGATATTTCACTTCTTGTAAGTGGGAACTCCTGAGGAAGTGAAAGTTCACTAAATTTCCCTCCAAAAGTTGTATTTTGCCATTTCCAATTGCCACTTTTCTAAAAAGAAAGTCTCTGGTATTCTTTGAAAACATCAAACAAAAGATGTGTAGGTGGGTCTTTTACTTTGTTGTTCAAGTTGATTTCTAGATAAGAATACGTTTTAAGAGAAAATAGGAGGAAATATTCCACGAATGTTGCATAAAACTGTATTATTGTGTTACGATTGTTAAAAGTTTGTTTAAATAGTATATCAGCATGTGTCTATTCAGTCAATACATTGCAATTGACGTTTTCTTTAATCAAGCAGAAAGCTCTCTTTGAAGGTTGCTCGTCATTTTTTAGGTAATGGATTTGAATTTCAATAAACTTTAGATGTCCTACATATTTTGTGACCTAGTCACCTTCAAAAAATACCAAAGGTGTTGGAAAATTCCGTAGGAATCACGCAGAAAAGCTGCACTCTTGAGTTAGACGAGACAACTCATGCATTCGATCTAGATGGTTTCTTATTGCTTGAAGTTTTTATACTTGTTTAATGTTTTTATTGATATCTTTATTAGTTTAATTTCAACTCTGTGTAAATTACGTTTGTCTCGTTGAAGAACTCATTGTATAATTCCATTCCTTTTTAAGTCACTTTGCTTTTACCTGTCTCCAGATTTTTCTTATTGTCGTGTGGAACCGTAGACGTAGACCAGTAGAGTTTTTGAATTTTATCGTTATTTTTACTGGTAGTGAAATTGTTAAAGGAGTAGAGAATTTTTGGTTGTACAAATACGCATACATATATCCACATGTATACTAATGTGTGTATTTGACCTGAAAGTGAGATAGGAGTTGTATGGAATTTCAATGACATTGATGTCGATGTGTGACCTGATTTAAGATTTTGAGACTGTAACGGGAACTACATCGAAAAAGATTACTGCTTCTGCCGTGAATGACGACATAGTGAGAAGACTAACATGTACAATGGTTAAATTAGAGCAAATAGGAAGGAAGATCCGAAATGACTCCTCTCAAGTGTCTTCTTGTTTTGAATGGAAAATAATGATGTTAGAAGGGATTGTGAAACTGTGTAGAGTAGAGTAGTGATGGTGGTAAGAGAATTATTTTCTCTTATTTTTTTGTAAATGTGACCATTTTAAATATTGCCAAATTGTCGAGGTCAAACAGAAAAAGATACAGGGAGACACTGTTTAAATAGCAGTTATGTATTCTTGTCACTCTCTCCCTCCCTCTCTCGATGCTACTGTGAAACTGGATAGTAGACAATCCTCATTTGACCCAATTGAGTTATGGTTAGTTTGCAATAATAATAGAACTTCTTATTTGGATGGGAAAGAAGGAGAAAGTCAGACATGCAAAGTACAAAGTGGCTCCTTCCAAGAATCTCTCAAGTGTGATTTCATTTTGTGAAAAATGCAGGGAAACTACTTCGAGTAGATTTAAAGAAGACTTGATTGAGCCGTTTATGATATGTACTCATGTTTTTTTTTGAACACAGTAAAAAGGAAAGTTTTCAAAGGGGTATTATCAACGACTTCATTCGCTAGAGTAGTGATATGCTATACTACGTATGTACGTGATTTACAGAATCAAGTGAGTTTTTTTTACATATTGAGTTGACCTAAAAATAAAATACACACACTTGATGTCAATGTATTTGATTTCAAGTTTTGTTTTTGAAGTCAAGACGAGAGAATGCATATAAAATGGAAACTTCAAATAGTAACGACAATATGTTTAACTTGGACTTGAAAATGCAGTGATGGAAAAGTTCAAGATTACTTACATTTTCAATAATACATACAAGACTGATGACAGTCCCTTGTTGGACATGGTACTCCTTAGCTCCTAATATAAATGCTTGTGGAACGAGAACGTTCAGATTGAAGAAATGCGCTATGATCCCTCTTCCACTTGCAACCTGGAAAAATAAATCAGATAGAAACATAATAACATTGTGTACATATTTTGATATTTTGTTATGGTACATATTTATGTACTTTATATTATATTTTTATTGGTGCATTAAACAACTTTCCAAACCTAATCATAAAAACTGGCACGTGGAAGTCTTGGGATGTGATTTATGAAATATTGAATATATAATATACATACGTACGTATGCAATTAGAAATTTGTGAATTCCTATCCTATCAATAATGCAGCAAAAGGGCTTTAAAGTACCAAGAAATAAGTATGTTGGATAGGGTTTGAGTTTACACATTTCTGTACTATTTGTATTTAGACTTCCAAGTATTGTATTTTTGCTTTATTTACATAAATTTGGGCCATAATCGAGATTCTATGTATAAATGGATATATACATTCTATTTACTATGGATGTAATCCAATTCAAAAGTCGTTATTTACTAACAAGCTGTAAAATATGATACATAAAGCTTCAGCATCGAAGAATCCCATAAAATGACCTCTAATTTATTTGCCCTTGATTCTAACATGGCATTATCGATTATCGATATGATTTCTCGAAAAAATTCTTTCGAATCGTTAGAAAAGGAAAATAATCTTGCGCGTGAGATAAGTACGTTGAAAAGGCATAAAGAAATAAATTACCTGGCACTCATAGGTCCCATTATCTCTAGTCTGTACATATTTGATGACAAGAGTCCACTCGTCAGTTCCTTCACTGTGCTGGATTTGGAACCGATCGTCGTTTGTGTATACAGTTCTCCCTGAGGTTAAAATGTGCCAGTCTCTTCTTCTTATCCATGAAACCTGTGAAGGAAATAAAAGTATTCAGAAATCTGGTAAAAACATTTTTGAAATAAATGATTACAAGCTTTTTAATTACGTACATCAGAACCGGTAATTAGTGCACTTAACTGACCGTTGACCCATACAGTCAAACATACATTCATATATGTATAAATATGTTTCCAAATGCGTTTAAAAATGTATACCTTTATAATGGTTTGTTGTGCAATTTCATAAATTTTTTAGCCAATTTTTGAAACGAGTTATATCACGTGTGTTATGTTCAATGTTGCTATAAAACTAGTTAAATATACATGATTATGCTTACACAACAGTAAGAAACGCAAACCGGAGGTATGTTTACTTTTACTACATTGTACATTATATATATATATCATTTGAAAACAAAATTGTGAACAACATGCATGGCTATTTTACGCTATGCACGTTGAAAGATGTAATTTTCTCCAACATTTTTGTGTACATTCCAAGTATTGCACACAATTTGCCACAGTATTACTTTCTATGCAATTTGCACGCACCTACACCCTTCCTTTGACTCCTTTCATGTTTCTTCGAAATCAACATAGCTCGGTTATCGTGGAGTGAAAATATCGTTTAAAGCTCGAACACCTTAAACTGTTTTAGAAACCTTACATGCATATACCGTTCACTTAAGCACATTTTATACAAATGCGTAGGTAGTTTATTTTTAGAAAGCAATATTATGCTATCAATGGCAAGAATATATGAATCCAGTTGCACACGCACACAACCATGCAAACAGCTATTTTTACAAGTACAACTACACAAAGTATATAATTTAGTAAAGTAGCATCGACCATACAATTACTTGTTTGTATCTTATACTTTACCCTTTTGTATATTGCATAAATTTATTTTCATCTTCATTTTCTAGGGGATACTATAAAAGGACCTCTAGTCCCAAAACAACCTCCTGCAAACTTTTCATTGAAAATGTGAGTTTTTACATACCTATAACAAGTACTGTTTCCTTTGTAAAATCCACTGTAACCCAACATTAGTTTGACTACATAAGAGTAAATGTAATAGCAATCAGCATATTAAATAGCATGTTGAAAATTTTCCGTCAAAACGTATACATTTTTGTATCTTACCCAGTACACACACTTAACTACAAGAAGATGAATATTAAAGCTACTTTTTCCGTACGCATTTTTTCATTCCCACGCATATCATTATCTCAAAGAAAAATTGAAAAACTCCCTGCCTGCTATCCTGAAGTAAGTGACTTCTTATCTATTCCGGAAGCAAGTACTTTTTATAAAGAAAATAAGCATAGTCATAATAGTAATATATGTATGTACACAAAATACATCTTAAAAATTTCTCAAGTAGAAAGCCTTACTTTCTCTGGCGGGGCAACGACCAAAATGCAAGTTCTTGTACAAAAACCTTCATCGACTGTCCTCAATTGCAGTAGCGTTACGGCTCGGTTATGGTTTAGCTCGTCTAACAACAATGCTGGGATTCACAGAATCCATGATGCACGACGAAAATTATGCTACTGATGGTACGCGTTGTGTGTATGATGATGCCATTGCTGAAATGCACTCTTTCACTATAAACATTTCTCTACGAGGGGATGAGAGGGCCTTGTAGTGAAACTAATGGCATAAGATGCGTTACCACAATATCACTGAAAACTGCACTTGTGTTTGAGTTACGAACGAGGAAAAGTGGTTTTAACTCGCATTTTATCATAACAATTTCATTCTATAATATTGAAAGTGAACGTTTTCTACAAAGTTGTATTATGGTAGGCAGATGATTGTCCTTTTTTGCTTTTTGTATACTATGTAAATTGAGATGTGGAAAGTTTAAGTACGAGTCCCAAGATGACTATAATATTGCCCCTCTGGTAAAAGGCAACCCTCGCTATTTGTGTTGAAAATCTCATTTAAATATATTTATAGTTGTACATTCACTTCTATGTACATAGTATGCTATTATTGTTGTTGTCGTTTACTCTCAAAGTCTATGAATTAGAAAGAAAGTCAAATAATGCGGAGTGAAATTGCTTAGAAATTCTTAGTTGTACACATACGTGAATACATATTTGACGATTCAAGTACCATTATCGTTTCAAGATGATACAGCGATTCAGTTACATTTTGCCTAAAAACTCAGAAGAAAACGCAATACTTTTAAATTAACATGAATGAAAATCATTAGTAAATGAACCAACTTAATCTTTTTACTGAGAATGTACCATTTTTTTAGCGTAGACCATTTTCATTTTAAATGTTCTCAGAGATTTGTATACGTAGTATACCAAAAGCATTATCTAAATTAACAGCACAAAAACCATAATTATTTATTTTCCTATAATTATAGACAGCTAACCCAAAGTTGCTGAGATAAACATATTTCATACTAAAACGCCATCACCCACGATTACGGATGCAAAAGAAACAAGAGTTATGTATGTTTTCGGACTTCACGTGTTGTTTGGAAGTAAAAACATACAAGTCTAAAAAATATTTGTGCTATTTTGTACTCCAACCTCCAACATCCAAACAAAACAGTATAACGACAAATTTAGCAAATGCGATTGAAAGCTATAGTTAAAATAATAAACCATTTCCCTTGTTTTCTTCCATTGCCTTTTCCTTTCTAATTGGATTAATGGTTGTATATTTTCTTCCGCTCGTTAAAAGAGCGCGTTGATTTTTTTATTTTGCTGTTTAATGTGTCGTGACTAGTGTACTTGTTCTCCATGTCCTCGAATTATATATATTATGTTGTCCCGCCAAATGACCTCCAAAGAGAAAGCCATTTGATTATATCACATTTTTATTCAACGCCATTTCGTGAAAAAACTGCTACACAAGAATCACCGTATATTGCAGTTAGTTGTTATGTTATAAACGCATTTTCATATACATTTTGTACGTAGTAATTGCACAGAATATTGTATCCTCATTAATTCCCCCGATATTACAAAGGTTTTGCAAAACCCTTGCCCAACTCCTTTTTATCGTTAATGTGATAACGATCCAACAACAATGGAATAGATAAGATACAGTCAAGCAACAAATAATTCTGGTACCTAATCTCATCACTATTTGTATTACAAGTAGTATCACAAAGCAAGCTCATGCAGTATAGATGACCCTTTATTGTGCAATAAGCTTCATTATAACTTCCTCAACTCACAGTATGTGGTATCGTCCATAATTTATTTCCAGAGAACAGATAAAAAGATGAATTCCCTATAGGAAATGTTCCCATATTATATCCAAGTTGTTCTTTATTTGGTGCCGTAGTCGCTCTCTCGCTCTCCTTTTTCCTTGTATACGCATAAGACTTCGTAAAAAGATGAAGAGAAGCACTGGCAGTAGATTTTCACGTTATTACAGTTACACTGTTTATCTCTCGAACAATACTCTTTTAAGTCGAAGCAGTTGAATGAGTTATTACTTATGTACATACATACATATACTATACATACCTAGAAAGTATTATGTGTTGTAGGCTGATGATATGATGATGAGCGGCGGAACACATTACTCAAAAAAGTACAAAAAGAAGATAATAAAAATGGCAAGTGCTCCCTTCGTCATTGTTAATGCTATAGATATATTTCGGAATTGTTACAAGGCTGATCCTTTTATTAAGTGCCCAACTGTACACAAAAACCGTATTATTATCCGGAAGTCCCATACGGCTCCAGCGAAGCGGCAGGTCAAGTAAAGAGTATGTAAAAAAAACTCTATATGGCGAACTCTTTTTCATTCTGTTTTTTGTAGGTATAATGCACAAAACGAGAGAAAAAGAAATAATAAATGCAACATCACAAAAAAATTGCGTACAGATTACACACAACACATAAATAGTCATAGATCAGCATCTACATTTAGAATGGTAACATCAAAGGATGGAAAAATGTTATTCCATTTTTTTAAACTGGAATATAGTTTTTAAAACAAGCACTTACTTAAAGAACGTATATCAAGAAATAACATTATTACCATCACACACGCACGCACATTTCATGATTGTACTATCATCATCTTTCAACAAATTCAACATACAGCAACAAGAGAATAGACAACGATAACAAACGAAGAATGAAAGGAAAGAATATACACTTCTAATGCATAAATAAACACATACACCATTTCATTTCCCAGATGGTTTTTATGATGAACACCAGGATTCTAATGGGCTTGAATCCTGTTTTTAGACATTCATAAATTTTCAATTGCTTCAATAACATCAACAAAACAAAAACTTTCTCCGCTTTCTTTTCCTTCCATTTTTCTATCTTTATAGTAAGACTGAGAAATTTTGCTGTTAAAAATTTAATCAAACGAATATAAACTACTCATTTTGCAACCGTCATAATGCTGTATTGCTTTTGTAAGAATTATGGTAATATTATCATCAAATTTGATGAAAGCGGTAACTTTTCCACATTTTGGCACTTACTGTATAAGTATGACCCAAAAAAGAAATATATTTACTTGCTACCCAAAAATATATTACACAACTGTATGACTTCGTCAGTACATACATCAAGTTTGCACTAAATACAGTGTAAAGCCACATCTTTTTGTTTGCTAGTTTTACCTGTTCACCAATTGACATCGTCGGTAACGTTTACATTTTAAATTGTATTTTTAAATGTAAATATATTACAGATCGTGAATACACTAAGCTTGATATAAGGATGGGCTGGAAATTTGTGCTTACGTATAGCACTTAATGTCTCTCTTTGATAAGCTCATTAATTTGTTATAAGGGCGAATACATTCATGGAAGTCGAAATTTCAATGAAAAATGAAAACAATACAAAATGTATGCAAAACTGTATTTTTCAGAAAGACGGATGCTTTTTTTGAATTACTATTCAGTATTCTAGAATGAATTGTACACATGTAACAGTAATCTCTATAAACTTGGTTTTTCAACATTTTGTTTTGCACAACATCAACAAACGAATTTTCCCCAGCTTTGAAGATAGCAAAAAGTAAGTGTAGTACAAAAAGCTTCTTGCTTAACTTGCTAATATCCTTTTATTTAAGATATGCCGTCGCCACTTTTTTTTGCTTCCCACTTCATGCCGCCCTTATCTCTTACTCACTTAAAAAAAGTTGCACATTATGTTATTTCAGCCTACTTTATTTTTCTCTCCCCCTTCAGATTCCCCGAATAGTACACAAGTAAATGCTAAATAGATGAAAAAAGTTTTTTCTCCTTTCTTCTTGTTTAGCAGCTCAAAGGGACTTTTACTCTGAGTAACACGTGTAAAAGATCCATGCTGTTGGCAAATTTGTTAGATTTTTTTTGTAGGATAGCTTGAGTCTTTCAAGTCTTTCGTTTTAATGTTTTTACGTATTCAACAAATTATTAAAGATAAGGGCTTCTGATGCGAGAAGATCATGACAAGGATATTCATACGTTTGACCCTCAGCCGCCTTTTACAACTGTAAAGTAGTTAGGCTGATATCATCATCATCACCTTTCCCCTAAACTCTATACTTTACTAAGTACCAGCATGGCATTTGTAATTAGTTCACCCTAAAATGAGTTGTTTCGTTGCTTAATATTACGTAATTTAATAATTAAGTATGCATACAATTACTCTTTTGAAGATCCACACGCGTCTTGTTCGCATTGTATATTAGAATACAAACTGCGAAACGAGAGTACATTTTTATATTTCTGCTGGGAGTTGCTTTCTCATTCTGGAGAAAGTAAGGTTAAGTTGCAACAGAAATGAACAAAAATAAAAATAACCATAAAGCTTTACAACTTTTCTCTGTTTCTATTTTGTTTTCGGAACCAGTCACCATTACAGTTCATGCAATGAAATTGGACAAGCGACATTGAGGAAAAAAGTGCCAAGAAAGTACACGTGACCCTCATGTGTGTACTTTATGTATCAAAATAGAAATAAAAACCTTTGGTTGTGTACAATTCAAGGGAATCATTTTAAATGACTATATGCGATAGCGCAGAACTATTGGACAGAATCATAACAAAAAAGATCGAGCTTTTTCCTTCTTCCTGTGCAACAAAAATAACAGTTCTACTTTTAGTACAAAAAAATGCGTGGGATCTTACGCCTACTCCCCAGACTTGGCTTATCCCATTTGCTTCTCAATGGGCTTCTGTGGGGGAGAACTTTTTTTTTTGCGAAAGTCATGTAAGGACTACTTCCTTCTATTTCAATTCGTAGTTGCTGGACATGTCATCATGAACCCACTAAGAAACTTAGTGAAGCAGCAAGCAAGGATGAGAAGAAGGAAGAGTGAAACTTGTATCAAAAGTACCGGAATCTTCCAGGAACTCACATTCCAACATCATCGCAGTTTGTAGTATTCCCTTATATGCTTGTGCAAAGTTCACTTTTCTTTAGCGATATGCATCTAATAACACACTTGTTATATTTTATTTTTATAATCATCCGACGAAGTGTTAGCGTTTGCTTTCTAAAGATACATATACATGTTTTATATATAAGCGATGGAAACTCGAACGTTCCATTTTATTAAACACAATAAAATGGACCGGCCCGAAATCCGAAGACTTAAGCGATTTCCTTTGTCTTCCTCTCTATTTCGGACTCACACAAGTGACAAGTATTCAAGCATTCTCTGTAGTTTTCTCAATCTCAATAACATTACAATATAATATCATACAGCAAAACAAAATATATGATATATCCAACGTAGTAAGTATATATAAATATATATAGTTTGTATGTAATGTTACTTCATTTCTTCGTTTTTATGAAAACCTACTCGTTTTTTCTCAGTATGGTTGTCATCCTACTTCCTTCTGAAAGTCCAATGAATCCAAATCCCAGCCCTGCAAAAGCCAGTCTCTAAATCCCAAGCATGACCTCTTTTATAGTAATAACATTTTTAAAAAGTTCTTCACAGTTTCATCGGTATCATCTCCTTATATCATCATACAATATGTATCACTTTACTTGAGTGCACAATTCTCTTTTTTTGTTTTTACCATATTATGTATGAAATTTAATGTAAACCTAAATCGGATGTTATTCATTCATGCTCGGCTGTGGTTCTGTAGCAGATCGACTAGATCTTCATGACCTCTTCCTACTCTGAACCTACATGGAAATACCAATCTAAGCCAGGACACCAGAAGATAAGAAATGCTAAAAATGTCTGGTGTAGAACCACAAGGAAATTACTGCTCTAGCTATCCTTCTTAAATTTTCCCAGATTTTCAAATCCTACTTGAATGGATTTGGTTTTCCATCATGTTCTTCCGTTTCTTATTTCGGCTTAGTATCATTTTACCAAAAGGACCATGAAATAGGGCAAAATGAAAATATCTTAACTCAACTAGTTGTGATGCGATGCGAGCGACAACCCCGCCCCCCGAAAATGTTGTAACATGTAATAAATGACCTGGCACAGAAAAATGCGGAAAAAATTGGTAAAATTAGCCTTGGAAGTAGGTTGCCCTTACATTTATGAGAAACGCACTTCCGTTGTGAAAGTATCCACATGAACACACATAATGTTTACCTCCGTGTGTATAGATTTCAGTAAGCCTTGTATGTGAACGAGGATGTAACGGAAGGATGGATAACGAAAAGCTGGATAAAACAAAATGAGAAGAATGCTTTTTATAAAAACCACAAAGTACCTTTTTATTGTGACGTGTTTTAGGCGGTTATACGAAGAAGGGCCTGGGAGGGATCTTACTTTAGGCTGAGCTAGGGGTATAATGATAGAACCTTATTACATATTTGTTCTCTAACATACTATGTATATCAAATAACGTAGTCTTGTCTCATGTGGTATCGTGGTCGTGGTGTGTGTGATTATTGTAACTGTTGGAAAGTTTGGGAGGAATAAACCAATACAAGAGACAGCAAAACCAAAAAATAGTATCTCTTGCTGAAAACTAAACTGTAATCATGCCACATACCACATCGTAGAAGCCACGATTTTTTTCCTCGAGGAACTTTTCCTATTATCTATAGGTATTTGTAAACATTACTGAATTTACAAAGAAACTTTAAAAAGAATCAAGGAGGATGCCCGTCCTCAACGTTACTCTCGTGTGGTGGGAAACACTGAACTCGTTTTGTGTACTAGTTCGGATATTAGTCTCACGACCAAAGACAACGAGCCGTCAGCTCAGAAGACTCACTGATGGAAATGTGTGATGGTTACTATCGGCCAGTCTTCGTCCTTTCGTCCAAAGCAATTTAGCTCATCGTCAGTGGTTTGGCTACTATAGAAGTACGCAATGTTACCACATTATGCAGTAGATATGTTTGGAGGAGGATTGATGGACAGAAAGTTGAAAAGTAGTGGGTCCTCGCGTCAGCTCCTAAGGACGGATCATGATCGTCAAAACATGTCTTGAAAGAATACCCTGAGGATCTTTTGTCTTTTAACCATTTTCTTTGAGTACTTGACCAGCTGCTAAAACTAAAACGTTGTACTACATACATACACATATTGTACTTGTAATGTTGTAATGTTGCAAAGATTTATAAGTGCGCCCTACAAGTTTTGTTAGTTTTCTTTCCAAAGTCCTCTACATACACATTGCATACAAGCCTGAAGCATTTCCAGTGTTTCGAATCTTTTCAAGCATTTGTAATATAGAATAAAATGGCCAACATGCTTGGAGGTTTTTTATACCAAAATCTGTTACAAGGCTGAAAATCTATTTGCATTTTTTGCCATAATCAATTAAAATTGTCTCTTTATCCCGAATGGAGAAATAGAGTGCAAAATAGTAGAGTGGAGAGTAAGGGTTTCAGTGAAGCAATTTTAGAAAATACAAGGAACCATCTACTCCAGAAAAATATTTTAAACATTCAATTGCAATCGATACAAAGGGTTAACAACCACGTACATCAGTTTTCCTTTTTCGTAGTCACATTCTTTCAACGCACTTCATCAATGCGTGATACCTCGTCTTTAGAGATGGTTAGAAACGATTTGAACTTTGCGGAATTTATATGCGATTCTTTGCAAAACTGCCCATAGGCCGTAACCAAACCGAGACTCCATAAAGTATAGCTGTCCCCCGTGAGTTCCACCAAAATTTAACACTCTTCAGCTGACACACTTTTTTAAGAACATAACTTTCGTATCGTATAGGTATACATATATAGAAGTCATTCTCAAAGTTGTAAGTCACCAATTTTCATTTTTACACAATTCACAGCACTTCTCAAGGCACATTAGGCAATAACCTGACATGAAAAATGACTGCACATACTGCTGTGCTTAATATGCACAAAGTGCCTAAAGAAACGGAAGAACACTCTTGCATGCATCTACTACCGGACCATCAGGATAGAGGTGGGAGGAGGGTAATGGGCCACTGCAAAACTCGATTAAACTGTTTTCTCTGCAAAAGTGTTCACACAGTCGTACATGTCTTTTCCATGCAATTTATTCGCGAAAAAATGTATATTCATAAGGCAGCCCTGTACGCACTCAAACGAGGAGAACAATTTATTTTATGCATTTATATGAATAATAATGTTCTTCGTGTTTTACAAGTTATCACAAGCGAATCATTTTACACATTCCTAATTTTTAACCAAGAGTGGTAAAATACTATTCCTTTTGGGTGCACGTTCAACTTGCTCTTTCATGAATATAATCCCATCGTTTTCATCAATTACTCCCGTCGTTTTCAAAATTGTCATTACGAAAAAGTTTATTCAATCTTCCTTTTGTCTAGTTATCTATGCATATCTACCATGATATTGCCCTTTAAGAATGACCTGGAATCACAAACAGCGTACTGTTTATCTTGATGTTGATAACCATCTTCATCAACAGAACCATTGGACTAAACTCAAACAATTTTGTGGAAAAACTTTTTCACATTCTCATGCCATGATCCACCTCTTCTGCGTTCCATTTCCAAATTATTATTGCCTGAAATAGAGTGATTTTATGTACATACGCAGAGAGACCATTCACTCATTTTACAACAATAGTATAACAGCAGGACTACGTCGTCGCGACAATGATAATGATAGAGTCATAGAAAGAGGCATCAAAGATGGGATGATGGCAAGTTAAAACTTGGTCTCAGTGTGTCTACATACACAACTCTTCATCCTCTCTTGTTCTCATTAGACACAGACATATTATCGTAGCATACACGCAGCAAAAGATCCGTTTTTTTGCAAAGAAAATTGATAAAGGAGTCAACAGATTTGACACTGGAAATCTCGTGGAAAATTAACGCTGGAAGGAAAGTGAAAGCTCAGCATTAGCAAAGCATGCAGACTTAAAGCAGTGCAGCAGTAGTGGCGCTTAGTGAAAGTGGAGAAAGCATTATTATTACGATTACTATTATCATTAGCATGTATGCATGGCGAAACGAGGAATAACACCGAAAAGGATGAAAATGATGATGACAACTTTGTATATTCGTTTGTTCTTTCGTTGTACGACAGTCAGAAAATTGTAGAGAGCAAAAAACTGAGAATGTATACACATATGCATTTTAATATGAACTAGTGGCGTCAATGGCAGTGATGATGGCTATATGACTAACAATACTATTAAAAGTAGGAAGAAGATGACTACGACTGGAACAACTGTTTTCTTCCTTTTTGTGTAAATATATATTTTCCTTTATAACTTTATACATATTTATACAAAGTGGGTTCTTTATAATGCATATGAAATGCTATTTTGCAAAAAGATTTTTTTCTAGAAAAAAAGAAGAATAATACATAATATTAAGTTGGTATCAGAAAGTGGAATGGCACAGAGGGAGAAAAGAAAAAAGAAAAGCGAGCAGCAAGGCAACGAATAGAGGGAAAGTATTGAAATAAGAAGAAAAGCTTTTCGCAAAGAGGAACAAGAGGGAAATGGGAAGTGGTGGAAATGGCAAAGAAAAAGACGTTTTTCTATTTTTGTGAAAACAATGGAACCTCATACTTGTGTAAAGCAGCAAACTCATTCAACTCTCAAAGTGTATGTTTAGGTCCCACAGTAGTCGCAGTCGAGTCGCACCAAAACTACTTTTCTGTTTGCTGCTGTATTTATACTCTTTATTCCTATTACTCTGATATGCTGTATGAGTAATAATAATATGTAATAATGCATAAAGCTTTCGCTCTGGAAGAAGAAATAGCAAAAATGGAAAAAGAAAGATCTTTTCGCCATTTGTACAAAAGAGAAAAACTACCTTCAAAAAGCAAAAGGGAGGAAGATGAGAGAGAGTAACGAAGAACAGGCTTGTTTTCCCTCCTTCTTTGCTTCACGTTTTCCCTATTCTATTTTATTCTATTTCATCTCAAGATAAGTAGAGAGAAGAAGCTCTGTAATATTTTTTTCCTTTTCACTCTCTTTCTCAAAAGAGGTTTTGGGTGGGTGCACTATGTAAGAACTTTGCTTGTGTGAACTTTAAAAAAAATCTCTTGGGGTTGGTCGTCACCGTGTATATCTAATGTACAAAGTTCATACACTCACTACTGACATCATTCATATTTTTAAATAAGCTACATTGTTGTAGTTGAAATTTGAAATCTTTTAAGTTCATTTTGTACATACAGAACAAGTACAAAAGTATGCATTACATGAAAGAAGTTGGTCTGAAAAAGGCAGCTTTATTTAATGAATATTAATGAAGAATTACGCTTTTCTCTCCAAGATACACAATAACTACCAGCATATTTGATTTTTGTGTGAGTATGTCTGCAGAATAATATTACCATGATATATAAACACAGTTTTTAACTGCCTTTGTCGCCTTTATCTAGTTTGTGTATCATGATAAACTACGTAATTACCTACATTTAAAATTAGTATAAACATGACATTAAGTTGAACAAATTTTAATGTAATCAAGTAATTATTATTTCCTCTTAAACTAATGGCGATGAAACGAAGTAATTGAAACGAATGGTACATTGATTAATTTATGATGTTTCACTAGTGAAAGATTTGGGGTAATGTAATATAGAAATTAGTCCCAATTTCTTAATAGTTATAAATATATATTACAAAGAGGAATACTTATATTAATAACACTTAACCATGCCACATAAATTATTATTAGCTATAGGTCATGAGTAAATTTATAAACAAGATGCATGTCAACACGCAACAGTTACTAATGTCTGATAAAAAACCCAAACCGTCAACTAAGATGAAGGTAGAACTAGTAAGGAAAAATAAAATAGGCACCTAATAAATATTTTGAAGCTTCTGTTATCAACAAGAAGCATAAAAGCATATTCGCTGTAGTTTATTTATTTTGTTTGCAGCACAATCCTTTCTGTTAGCAAAAACAATGTTGTTGTCAGTTCATGGCCAGAATAGAGCTTTCAGTTTCTACGTGGCGAATGCGACGTAAAAAGGATGCTAATGCAAAAAACATTAGGCTATCACATTACTACTACGTGCATAAGGACAGTTGACTTTGGTCAAGTACAGCGTTGGCATTTTCCCTCAGGGGCAAACATGTAATTCTGACGCCCATTCAAGCGTACAAATGAAACATGCAACTGAAAGAGATGTCCCAAATGAATTAACAGTGGCATCGTTATAAAACCTTCTATAACTTTCTGTCTGCATAGACAGAGCATTAAGATCACGTTATATGTTTTACCGAGCGCTAGAAGATTAACTTTTCGACAGTAGCAAAATGACTATGACCTTGGCTTTGTTTTACGCATGTTCTTTCCTCTATGAATTGGATAAATCCGTCTTCCCAAAATGACATTTGAATTTCCGTAATACAGTGAAAAAGGGTGTATAGTATAATGTGGTGATTGACTGCATTTTGGAACTGAGATCATACTGGAACAGAATTATTGCTTTAATTCCGTCTAAGCTTGTTGACAAGCCATCCATGAATGGTAAGCCATAATACTCAAGTCATCTTGTAACGGCAAAGAGTAAATGAAGGGCATAATGTATTGTCCAGCGTAATAAAAAAATCCTCAGAAAATCTTTTAATGTGCAAAAGTTTGAGATAACGCTATGCAAGCATATTTGTGTCGACATATTTGTTGATGAACACTTGCTTGCTCGTAGGTAGTGTTCTAACATCCTTAAACTGAAATGCATGGTGAATCATATTTATATTCTCGTGTGCAAGTATATATGTATAGCCGTAGTTTTCGATCGGGTATCACAATACACTTTTAATGGATAATTTATATCAATTTCTATTACGGAATTATGTATAAAACTGGAATATGATATTTTGCATTTGATTTATGTAAGTCAAGTACAAAAACAAGAAATAAAAGTTTTAGTATCTTTTCAGAGGAAAGAGTACTTTTTCTACGTTCACAAAAGTTTTTTTTTACAAAAGTTACATCATCTAAAAATTGAATGCCAAGATCAAGTTCCATATTTCGTGAAACAATATCAGCCCACGTACTGGAACCATTATTGATTGATCGAAGTCTGAAATATTAAGTTAAAGTGGTCCTTTAAAATATAAGGTAAATCATGCCATGATGACTAAATTTAAGACGCTACCGCAGTACACGGTGTAATTTATTTGCAAATACGTAGTTTCCTACAAAGTGTACCTGCTATTTCATAATCGATTACAGCTTTCGTGCAAAATTGAATGCATATCAGTTCATGTTATACTTCTTAAAATAATGGCAATCTGCCAATACTTTATCATTGACTTGAGATATGTGACGAAAATGGAGAGTAAAATACGCTAAAATGCTACATATATCATTATCTAGCCTGAGTCTGTAAAGTGATACATGACATGGATTAGGTTTCATCCCTTCATAAAGAATAAATCTCAATCTGGTAAGCGTGTCATCATACCCATTCTCATCACTTACTATCTTTCAACAAAACGTAAAAAGACCTCCGTCTGAACTACGCATTACCAAATATTATTTTCTAAAGAAGAACCTTCTTTCTAACAAAAAGAATCAATGAGATGAGAGAGGAAGAAGGAGACGACTATTGATCAGTGTATTGCTGTCAAGGAAAGTCTTTGAAACATATCTGTTGTCACCTTTTCAGCTGTTTCATATTATGCATCAATACTTCTTCCATTCGATTCGTGATTTGTCTCACTCTTTACACTGTGCTGCGAACGGGCACAATTGACTCACGCATGTTTTTTTTCTATTATTACACAACGAACCAAATCAGAAAAACACGGTTCAACCGTATCGCATCACAATCCATTCAAACGATTACAAGACACACTTGCCAAACTGTGTCATCATTGGTATTTGGTATCAGTGCCGTTTTCTTGTATTGTCTGCATTTTAACAATTGCTTTTGAAGCAGAAAAGCATCTATCGATACATGATACATCGCACACTCACTGCACAAAACTCTATTTTATAAATCATATTACTTTACACATATTGTTGAAACAGACTAGAAAGATTTTTTTTACCTCGCTCTTCTTATGTCTGAAAACTGTATTAAACGAAAATGTACATATGTGACAAGTGAGTCCGTCAACACCAGATCATTTTTCAACTGAGGAAGAAAAAAGTGTACAAAGACGACAATGTTATATTTTTAGTGTATACTGATGTATATATAGGTACATAATAACATAATAAATACTTTAAAATTGTACATTCATGTTGTCTTTCATGCATGGAAAAGATTGTAATGTTGTGTGCAAATGTCCCCGAATACAATTATTTAGGCATTAGAAGGGGACCAAGCAAAAGAGATAAGCTTTTCCTCTGTTGAAAAGCAGGAAGAGAAGTTGAGAGAATACTGAAAGTAGAGTGTTCTTTAATTTCCGATACACCAATTCTTTTGCTTTATTTCTAAAGGACATTCGTAGCTCATTTTTCACCAAATTTCTTCATGTTGCGTTGAGTGGAATGAACCTGTCAACACAATGCATGGCATGTGGATGTCCCAAATATCCAAACTAAAGTGCACAATATTTCACTACAGTACGTCTCAAGCTGCGGACAAGATTTGTAAGGTTGTTGAAGATATTAAGATTTTAATTACTCTCTTAAGAATGTAGCTATAATCTAATAATAGCACAACCTTCGTTTTCACGCATTTAGGAGAGAAAAAACCCAAATAAATTTGTCGCGAAACTAAGCAGGATAAATTCAGTAACGGACCACAATTGTCTGTTTATCAATTTATATAATTAGATGTAGTAAAATTTACTTCACAGCTATGCTTATGCGTAGTTTTTTTTCAATCAACACACGTCATTTCAGCATCAGACTTTCGATTCCCATGTCTCAAAGAAATCATGAAAGCGAAACAATTCATAGATTTTTTCTTTTGAAACTCTTCAATACATAATATGTATTTACACTAAAAATAAGAAAACATATTTGAAGATTAAATTTGATTTTAATATCCATTTTAACATTTAAACCCTTCTCTAACTTTGAAGAGTTGCGTGTTGTATCTGTATTCTGTGTCGTAATACGGCTTTGTGTACAAAGCCGTAGATGCAAATGAATAAATAGCTAAAATTGAAAACAAATGAACCACTTTTGCTAAAACAGTTCTTTTGTTTATTTGTCTGTCGGCAGCAGAACAGTTTACTCACTCGAAATAAATGTTTTTTTCCTTTGTCCTTGGTTAGTGATGGCACTTCTTAAAATTCCTTGAAAGATGTCACTTTAAAAGTGCTACTTAAATGGATACTCAAACGCATTGGTGAACGAATTCATCAATACCTCGAAATAAACCTATATGCAGATATGTATTTCATGGTTGTTATAAGTCATTACCTAGAGCAATACAGCCATACCAGCGATAAATATAATATACTTACCACTGATGGTGGTGTATAATTTTTTTTAAACTGTTTTAAGGCATTCATAAAAAATGGTGTGAATTTATTTTGTCATTTTAGCACACAGACAGACGACAGATTTGCCATCCTAACACTTTCGTCAACTTTTGCGTTCATTTCTTGAAAAATAGGATCTTCACCCTGTCGGAATGGAGTAAATATCGCTGATTAGCACAAACTCCTTCTTTTTTATATGTATCATGGAGACATTCTAGTTTTTAATACTGAACTAATTTGCTGCAAGAATTTTTATTGCCGTCTCGCTTCTATCATAATGGGAGCATAATTCATCTACGATTCTGAAATTGCCTTGTAGAAAAGGAAGTCCCGAAAAAATTTGAGGAGTCAGAAATATTTTACTATGAGTAAACTAACTACCCATTACCATTAACTCAAACACAGCTATTATATACGTCACTTTCTTAGAGAGCATAGACAACGATGTCTATACGTAACTTGAAGTCTTTTTTTTACTTAAAAACTTTTTCACATTGTGTTCCCATGTATGGATTTTCTTGGTTGTTGCCATCTTTGTGTATGTAGGTTTTCCTTCCTTATTCAGGAAGTCATGACTATCATCATTATGCTGGACATGTACATAGTACAAATGTACATTTACATGTATTCATAATGATAAACCTGCTTTTTATAGTTTGTCCTTCTTTATTAGTTGTACACATTAGCTGTATATTCCTCGTTTAATCACTCAAGATAAAGTATTCCCTTTTTCGAACCATGCAATGTTATATGTAAAAAAAATCTTGCACTAAATCCTTGCAAGTACAAGAATTACAATCTTTAGGGAAATCCAAAAAGGCAGTCAACATTTCTTTGCACGGTTCATAATGGGGTTTACGAATGGGGTCAACATCGTATCAAGTAGCGTGCGAATTTTTTTTATCCAATCACAAAGTCTGGCAGTCCTCACTTGAATCTCAGTTAAAGCATATATTTTGATAAATTAATGCGGTGTAGCATGCACAATAAATGAAGTATATTTGGTCTCCTCCGCAAAAGCTTCAGATTTTGTATGAAGGT